>VWZK01011507.1:0-40848 GCA_013396935.1 Baryphthengus martii | reverse complement strand
CTGGAATCCAGTATTTCTGTATGCTTAGTTTAGAAACTTCATGGTTTTCAAGTCTGTATTATGCTCATAGCGCTCTCTCTATATTAAAAGATCTGCATCTCTGACAGAGCATGCAGAAATGCATGAATAAGGCCTAGCTATGGAGAGTCTTCCTCTAATTTTCCCAGCACCATGTAAGAACAGAAGAAAAGAATCAAGCTCTGTGCTGGCAGTCCTAACAAAATGACTAAACTGCGGGAAACAGGAATTAGTAAGTAAACTTTTCCATTCAAGCAGTTAAATACTTATTCTTAAGACATCCATCCTAAACTTACCCCAACTGGTCTGTATTGGCCTATTTTGTAAAATCATCATTGTCCCTTGGTTAATGAAAGGCCTTCTCTCTTTCTGATATTTTCCCCATTAAAATGTTCACATATATTTTTATTAGCTTTAGGTGATCCTCTACATTTTTGTATAGGTACTTCCTCTGTTGAAAAGTAGTTCTTCATTATAACTGAAGTAACACAATAAAAGCTTTAAAAATTCTGGAGAGCTGAGCTTCAGCCTAATTTTATGTGTCCTAGATGTCAAGACGTATTTCTCCCTCTGGGAAATGCTGTGTATTTCTTGTTTGGGATTAGATGCCAAGACCTTTAAATGCAAGCTTTAATTATTTCGTTACTTTCTTTAAACTTTGTTCTGCTGTTGTTTTGGGTTTTTTTGGAGGTGGAATTCCAAATAACTTTATCTTTTAAGCCACCTTTATCTCTTTGAACTACTTTAAAAAAAAAAAAAAGGAAATATGGAAAACTGCTTAGAGAAGCACAGTATTCTTTTACAGGAAGCAGATGCTGGACTGATTTTTATCAAGTCCATAATTATCTAAAATATTATAGAAAGTAATTAGAAGATTGTATCAGGTTATTGCTGCTGTAGCAAGCTTAACTGATTTCTAAGCCTAGGATTTTTCTTGACTCTTTTAAAAGTAACTATTCTTAATCTTACAGTATTCCTTGGAAGGGAGGGAGCACTTTCTGGAAAGGTATGCAGAGATAACTGCCATATATTTTAGCAACATACTGGAACTGGCTGAGAATCTTTTTGGAATGTGAATTTGATTGACAGAGGAGGTTAAAGCTTCATTTAAGAGTCATTTCACTAAGGGATAAAGATTGGCAGCTGAGGCGTTCGTACACACCCAAGTAAGAGGAAATTTTGACTATTTGTTACTAGGGTTGAACGTGCCGTGAAAGAGTGCAGCAGAATTTGTTTGTGAGGAGTTCTTGGGGGCCCTCCAGCATCTCTGAGTTCTGACACATCTGGGTAAAGAGCTGTTACCCCTGAAAATATGTGAAGGGTAACAGGAAACAATTCAATGCTAAAAAATTTATCTTGTGGATATATGTGGAATATATATTTTTTTTTTCAGAATTTTGTTTGCTTCCTCTTTAAAAAAAAAATCCCGTGTAATTAGTACAAAGCTATTTTATAGCGACCTGTTGACCTTCTTTAATCATTAACACATTTTGGTTGGAACAGCGTAATTCTGAAATGGCTTTATGCCATTTTCACTTCCACATCCATGCAAATACTGTACTCTGCTGAAATCCTGAAGGCAAATACAAGGGTTTTAATTAAATATTGCAACTGACAAGTCAATCTTTAGTAGTTTTTCCTCTGAATTTGATAATGTGAAAAATGCCTTGTAGCACAGAATAAGTCAAAATATGGATGTTAAAAATAATTTACAGTCCTCTGAAGGACTCTGACTTGTTCTTGATTATCCTACTTTAAGTCTCTTGGGACTACCCAGCTGCATTTCTAATGAAGTTTTAAGTGTGGCCTGTATCCAATAAATTAGTGTACTGGTTAGAGGAGAGAGAAGAAAGAAAAAATCTCCTCTCTTGTAAATATTTTGAGGTTCTATGGTGGTTTTCTTCTTGCAGTGAGAGGCTGATGCTCATTACTTGGTCCGAAGTAGTTCTATGGCAGTCCTGTAGGCAGGGTCACAATTCTTCTTTCTTCATCCCATGTTTTCATTTCAGTTGCTCCTCTTCTTCTGAAGAAAAATGGCATAGACAGTGTCTTATGTTAAGAGGATATTGAACCAAATAAGCATGTAGTCTTTGTTCTGTAATAAACAGACCTAAATTCTTTTAAAGCAGCTTTGTTTCCCATCCAGAATTCAAAACTGAAAAAGTTCCCATATGCCCTCAAGCATGCTAAGCAATCCAAGGGCAGCTTGACATTCCTCTCTCTGGTCACTGCATTTGGCCCTATGCAATTCCACACTTTTGGGAATGTCTAGGGTCGGGTCTAACAAGTGTCTTGTGTCTTCAATGTTGCTACTCTCTGAAGCAGCTCAGAATAAAAAGCAGTTTTGGAGAAAGTAGTCCCATCTGGGAAGATGTAATTCAGTCAGTTTTTAGAAGGCACAGGTGAGAGTAGGTTGCTGTTAGCTGGTGAGCTGTTTGATGGTGAGCTTCAGGTGTTAAAAGGCAAACAAGACAGCTGTGATAAGTTCATTTATCTATTCGGAGTATGTACTTGGGAGGAATTCCACCTGCTCTTTGCCTGTGTGAGAAGTTGGATGTGAGGGTGGTTTATTTTGCGGGTGTCTGATGTCTAAATTCAGGCTAAAGATATGCTGGTTCTTTCAGTATTTGCTGCTGGATAAGATACAGAGAGCTCATTCTTTTTTACCAGACAGCACTTGTTTAAAATGCTATGGTCTTGTGGTATTTCTGCAGTTCCCAATGAGCAAAGAGTGCTGCTCTCTCTCTCTAACATGTGAGTCCTTTTCAGGTGGAATACATTATGTATTCCTGTAATTGTGCTTTGAGAAGGATTTTTTTTCCCCGTGTTTTTAAGATGTAAGTCTTGGCACACAGCTGAGCTGGGAGAAGAATTTTAAGGCTGCGTTAGTGGTCAGTAGTCTTGGAGGAACATAACTGAATTTGGAGTAAGGTACGTTAGTTCCATTTCAACTCTTAAATTCTCTCTGCAGGTTTTGCCAGTAAGTGTGCTGACCTTTACCCACTTCTCGTATGTTACCATCAGATCTCAAAGGAGGGCTAGTGAGCTGATGGGTTGTTCCTCCTTTGAGTTGATGTGCCTTAATTTATATGGTAAAACCTATTTCTTAAACATTCTAAGGTTGTGTTTCACAACTTTCAGTATACTTTCTGGCTTGGTGGCTCTTTGAACTAACACATCAGTAAGGTTAAATTCTTTTTGTAGGAGTTAACAGGTACATTTAAATGGTGCTGCTAAGAAAGCTTTTGGGAAGCTTTGAAATGCCTGCGTTTCTCTTCTGAGGTTTTTCATGTTTGGGCTTTTTTGGTTCTTCTGTTTGTTTTTTTTCTGTCACCACACATTCTGTATAACCTTAGGCAATCTGTTCTTCCTTTTGCTGCGCTTTCTCTTGTCTGTGAAAGTGAAACAATTATCTAGATTTCTTGAGACTGGGTAATACGCACTTTAAACAGCAGTGACAGCAAAAAATGGTCTTAGGTTTTGGATGAAGCCTTTGCTGTAGGTCTTCTGTCTGTTAAAAATACATTGCCTGCTGCATAAATCCTGTTATTTGTTATTTACATTTTAGAATATCTTGGCTATAGGAGGATTGTTTTCCTCATTTTTGATAACTGTTTTTGGAGACATTTCAGATTTTCTTTATGGTCTTGTTTCAGTCTCTTTGCTGATCAAAAAATAAGTGGTAAATTAGCTTTTGAGAATCCTTATTAAGGTGGACATTTTTAGATTAATGAGTCATATGTACAATACCCACATTTGTTTCAGTTCTGTTAATTAGAACACTAAGTGGAAAGTAAATCACCATAAAGTTCAAAAGACATTCTAATTTTTTTCTGAAGTCTTGCAGTTACTTTTATTCTATCGATGTTGCTGAGCTTTAGTCCTAGCATCTTTTGTCATGAGATTGCTCCTCTGCATACCCATCTTTTATTGCCATCTGGTGGCTAAAACAATCCCCTAACAGAAAAAGGAAAATTTATTAGGAGTATTTAGACTGGTTATTTCAGCTGACACCAATGATTTTAGAGACTTCATATGCAGGAAGGTGTTTGGAGGTCTTCAAGACAAAAAAAAACCTAGAAAGGCCCCAGTAGTTGGGGAGAGACTGAGCACTTTGCAGGGAGGAATGGAAGCCAGTGGCTGCAGTGTCATCTGACAGCATGGATTTGAGACCTCAGCGAGTTCTCCCATTAGCACCCTCAAATGGGGTGTGGGCTTCAGCTCACGTGGAGTTAAATGAATCATACTTGATTTTGTAAGTGATTTTGCCTGAAAGATTTTATTTTCTTGGTCCTAAATTGATGCTCAGTGACATCAGGAAAGATGGAATCGCCTCACTGAAAGACTGGAAAATAGCTCTATATTTACCCATCTTCAAAAAGATAATAAAGTGGCAGAAAAAACAGTCACTTTTAGGAAAAAGAAATCTATAATTATTTATTAACTAACAATCTGAAAGGTACCCGAGATGAAAGCAGCCAACACAAATTCATTGAGGGCGGGGAAAAAACCCCCATCATATCAGTCTAATTAATTTTCTTTATTACAGGACAGCAGGCTTGTAAATAAAGGTGTGATAGGTGTTGTATCTTGGGTACAGTAAGAGTTTTTACATCATCTTGCATGTGTTTTTTTCCTGTTTATAATTAAAAAATCTCACGAAATATGATCTAGAAAAGACTACCATAAGATGGATGCGCAGCTGTTTACAGAGTGGAAGGGACATCCCTCCAGGTGATGTTTAATATTTTGCATTACTGCTAGAATGACAGAATAGAGCGTATTTATTAAGTTTCTATTTAGCAAATACATACAAGACTGAGATATACTGGAAGGCAGACAGGGAATCCAAATTGCTTGCAAAGGAACTGAAACCACCCCCAAAGTAGGAAGAAGTTCAGCTGGGATAAGGGCTGTATTTGATCACATAGCTGGTTCTCAAAAAAGGACTGATGCTCTTTGTGAATCTCTAATGACACAACTGTGCTGTTATACAATACAAAAGTAAATACTATACAGGATGCATTAACAGAAATGGATTCTTAAAAGTAGCTCTTTTATTTTTATTTTTTTTTCCAGTCCTGGAAAGATCTCGGTGAGAGGTCTGCCTCTGTAGCTTTAAGGAGAATGCCGGGAGGGTGGTTGTGTGAGTGACTGGAAATTTAGAAAACACGATCTGTAGAAAGCGCCGTGAGCCCACAACAACTCTGCTTGAAATGAGATGGGGAAGTGTTCTGAATCCAGGTCTCTCGTCTTGGTAAATTCCTAACCTCTAGTAGTAGGTTATTGTGTATAAAGCCTTCGGGCTTTGACTTTGCCAGGTCTTGGGTTCAGCCTGATGTGGATCAAGGATGTTTTCCAAAAAATCTCTCCTGTATTTCAAAGGGCTTTCCCTGTCTATACATGATGTACTGAACTCAGCCCTTAGAAGTCAGATTTAAGAAAGATCTCAAGCGTATGTATAATTTAAGTGGCTTGAAAACAATGGCTATTTATTGTTAATATAACATTCTGCTAGATTAAATCTTAAAAACATGGGGAGAAATAACTTGCAGGAAAAATGAACATTTTAAAAAATGTTATCTTGTAACACTTGTTCGTATGATTTGTCTAATTGAAGAGATAATTTATCATGACACTGTATTAAATATTTAAATATCTGATTTCTTTTTAATTTGCTATCTGCAAATTTGTTTATTTTAATGATATTTGCCATATATATTACAATTTTGTTTAGCATTTCTGGAATCTTGGTTGATTGCTTGTGCTTTTTAGATGGTTTTATGTTGGGAAAGAAAGACAAATATTTATGATACTATAAATAATATGAAGGGTGACTTTTGAAATGAGCATGTGCAGATTTGCCCATTGATAAAGTTTGGTGGTATTTTTTTTCTACCAATTTCACTACTGTTTATTAAACTATTAACCAAAACTCTTACAAACCAAGGTGTATCGGGTTGCCTTCTCGTGTTCTTGTATTTCCCATGTGGCAAAATCCTCAAAGACCCTAAATATTTGCCTGCAGTCCTTTAAATACTGTGTGGCAGGCAACACTAGGAAATGAACACTTTTAAAGTTTGCTGATTCTTGTGGGATTCATGTCAGTTTAATAGACCTGTACTTTCACGTATGTGTAGCTCTCTAGTTTTAAAATATAAATAAAATCTAAAAGCAGGACGTTGAATAACTTTTCACCTCAAAATTCCTGTAATCACATGGCTACTGATGTTTGGTGGTTTTGAGGGGTGTGCTTGTTTTTTGTTGTTTTTTTCCTAAATAGGTCAGTGTTATATCACACACAGTTTTATTGCTATTGTCATAAGTGACTAATGTTAGAAGTCAACTGTGCGTAATTGCTGGATTGCAAAATAGGGGGTAAATCTGTGATTTTCTCGCTGTTGGTCTATTATGGTATCAGCTATCTAATTTGCTCCAGACAAAATATTTTTTCTTTCCCCCTCCATTTAGATATGTCTCGTGGATAGATATACAGAAATAAGGAAACTTATTCTGTTCTGTGGAGATTTTATCACTTGCCTAGATAGATTTTTATCTGTATTATTTCCAATGAGCAGCTTTGGGCTAGAAAAATATTTCAGAATATCAAGAAAGCAAGGACTCACTGATTTCCTGGGAAGAATTTTCCTGTAACTGTTTTCACTTTGGGCCAATGCTCTTCAGTGACAGAGGGATTTCATTTTATTGCTGAAAGTACAGAGGAGAACATCTACAGTTAATTCTGTCTGGTGATACCATTAATTAAAAAGCCCATAATCTATTGATGATATCTAATGATTGGATAACCCATAACACGGCTTTAATTATTATTCTTGAGAAGATTATATGTGATATTCAAGGAAAAAAATAATGAAATTAGTTTTATGTCTCTGTCGCCAGTTATACCTGAGTCAGAATTTGATGATTGCTGAGGACAGGGTAAGGGCTGAAAGGAGCAAAACAAAGCACTACTTTTTTTGTTTGAATTTTTAGTCCGTAGGCTGTGCCTGGGACCACAGATTATGAACCATTGTAAAACCTGTTCCTTCAGAACTGGTGGGACTATAGATGTCACTTGGAGAAATGAGCTATTGATAAGTATTAACACAGTGGAAAAGTAGCAAACATTGTAATTTGAATTACCTCAAAGTAGTTTCAGATAGGGACACTTTCTGTTACTGAGTGGTAAGTGAAACAAAAAAAAAAGCTTCCTTGACTATTAGCTGCATTAGTCAACTGACTACAACGAGGCATCACGTATTAATGATTGGATTTTGAAATATTTTTTCGAGGAAAATCTGATGAACTGGGAAAAAAAAAAAAAGTAACTAAGAAGAATACATTTTATTTTATGCCAGGAGCAGTACACAAAGAACTGGGACAAAATAAGAACCATTTGTAGAATCATAGAATGGTTTAGGTTGGAAGGGACCTCCGAAGGTCATCTAGTCCAATCACCCTGCAGTGAGCAGGGGCATCCTCAACTAGATCAGGTTGCTCAGAGCCTTGTCAAGCCTCATCTTGAATATCTCGAGGAAAGGGGCGTCAACTACCTCCTTGGGCATCCTGTTCCAGCGTTTCCGTACCCTCAGGGTAAAGAACTTGTTCCTGACATCCAATCTAAATCTGCCCTTCTCTAGTTTAAAGCCATCACCCCTCATCCTGTCGCTATAGGCCTTTGTAAAGACTCCCTCTCCAGCCTTCTTGTAGGCCTCCTTCAGGTACTGGNCAAATCTGTATCTCTCCAACTTGAGGAATAGGATGTTGTGAAGGACCATGTCAAAGGCCTTGCAGAAGTCCAGATAGATCACATCCACAGGTTGTCCCTTGTCCACTGACATAGTTACTCTATCATAGAAAGCCACTAGGTTGGTCAGGCAGGATTTGCCCCTAGTGAAGCCATGCTGGCTGTCATCAGTCACCTCCCTGTCTTCCCTATGCCTTAGCATGTCTTATAGGAGGATCTCTTCCATGATCTTCCCAGGCACAGAGGTGAGGCTGACAGGGCGGTAGTTCCCAGGGTCCTCCTTTCTACCCTTTTTAAAAATAAGTGTAATGTTTTCTTTCTTCCAGTCACCAGAGACTTCACCTGGCTGCCATGACTTTTCAAATATGGAGAGTGGCTTGGCAACTACATCAGCTAATTCCCTCAGAATTCTGGGATACATCTCATCAGGTCCCATGGACTTGTACATCTTCAGGTTCCTCAGATGTTCATGAACCTTGTCTTCGCTTACAATGGGGGGGGCTTTGTCTCCCCAGTTACTGTCTTGTAGGCCATCATCAACATGAGAACCGTGAGGAGAAGGCTTGCCCGTGAAGCTGGCTCTTTTTTTCAGTAGGTAGCCGTTTTTCAACATTGAAATGATAAATTTTGTAAATGTGAGTTCTCAAATATGCTACAGCAAGTGAGATATTTTGTGCATCATACTACCTTCCACTTTGAAATATTTGAATATATCTTTTTAAACAAAGAATTGACAACGAAACATACAAAACTCTCATTCATTGTCATTTTGCTGCTAGAGCTAAAAAGGAATTTAAGATATTCTGGAATTCTCAAGTTGTCAAAATGGAGGTGGAGAGTTTTTTTAGGTGTTCTTATTTTTAAAATAAAAAATGTATTGTTTATTTCTTAATAAGAGCAGGTTTCCCTGTTCCTTGCAGGTTGCACCTTGGGGGATTAAGGTTATTGTAGCACAGAAAGGTTGATATTTGGTGTTTTCCCCTTCCGCTTTTTTTGGCTCTCATTGCTTTAACTATTGTTTCAGTTTCGTGTGTGGGTTTGACTCGTTTGTTTTTTAAAAAGCCCTGTCAGCAATAGCAATAAAGTGACTTGTGGGAAGCAGGCTTCAGTACTGATACATAAGGCTCCCTATTAATCTATATTCTTGGATCAGTTCTCCTGAACTGCTGTTCTTTCTTTCAGTAGCAACTTCTTTGTCCTACCTTTTAAGGGCTTTTTACCAAGAAGCATTTTCTGGGGAGGAAACATCTAAATGGAACCTTGAGGTCAGGCCTTGATTGCAGGATGAACTGAACTGGAACATACACAACTTTGTTGAACCTTTCTCCAGTCTGATTGGTTAGACCCTGTGGGGACAGAATGTGAGCTTCTATCTGGGATTACCATTTATGTCATTATTTCTGATTACAGTCTTGCTATGTGACGTAAACTTTGGTGTTCTGTTTTGAAGGAACAAACCCTAGTTTTAAAATCCTGAGATGTGTTTTCGATTATGCGCCTCTAGGGCAGGAAATTCAGAAGTTTACAATAATTAGTGTCAGTATTTGGATTCAAGAGTTGAACCAGGGACCTAGTGTCAAATTCAAGTCTAACAAATTAGATTGCATCTATCCCTGATTCCTGGTTGATGCCCTTTTAAGTTAAAAGAACAAATTGTAAGATATTGGAGTCTTAGGAATTAATTGTGTTCTCTCACTTCGGCAAGATCACAGCTGTATCTGTAAAAGGCTTTACTTAAGCGTGGCTTGGATGTTGCCTACAAGAAGTTTTTGGGAAATGAAGAGTTGTGTTAAAAGCGTTACAGTGTTTTTAAGTGATCTTATTTTCATTATGAACTTGTGAAAACGTACAGAACTCCTTTATTAGAATCATGTGTAACATGGGCTGTTAGTTTTTGAAAACAAATGCTAATAGTCTTTCATAATACAGAACCTGAATTACTTTTCTTCAATTTAGTGATGATGCATTACAGGCGAATGTAATCAGATGAAAACTCTGATGCACAATCTGTTCCTTATTCTATTAATGTAAATGGTGTCTGTTTGAATCTCGAAAGCTGTTCCAGAAGATGGTGTGCTAAAGATAAAAGCAATAAATAATATCCAGTCAACTTGGCCTTTTAACTAACCCTTCCTTGTTGTCTACTGGCTTCCATCTGTGCAGTTATATCTATAGCATGTGCTCATATGTAAATGCTTTCCTGATATCCATGATGACATCCTTTTGCACATACACATCTAAACAATACTAGGGGCTTGAAAGTGAGCGTCAAAGTCTATAAGCCTGTGAAATACAGAAGTGCTATTGATATTTTTCACAGAGTATGCTGAATTTCTACACTGCAAAGGGAGGAAATTTACTGATTTTGATGAAGTTCGTCAGGAAATAGAAGTAGAAACAGATAGAGTAACAGGAATGAACAAAGGCATTTCTTCAATTCCTATTAATTTAAGAATATATTCTCCACATGGTAAGTAAAATCATTCTACTTTTATATTTCTCTCGTATATACATATGTCTAGCTGTGTCATGAGTTGAACTAGAAGTGGATATGTATCTAGAAGAATCCTCAACTTCTCCTGTGTTAAGAAACCATGATACTGTGGAAAGCTGTTACCAGTAGAGCTGGACAGAATGCAGCATCTCTGTCTGCATCAGGATAATATCAAGGTCTCCCCCAGTACATATGCCATTAGATAGTAGCTCCCTAGTAAAGGGAAATACTAGGAGATGGGAGACTTAGTGGCAAAACTTTTTGCCACTCTCCAGATGGATTCCCTGATCCATGATCTAGAAAGTTGTCATGTCTCCCTGCCCTATTGAATGTTTATTGTTTGCAGTCACTAAAATTGTATTTAGACAATAATGATGTTTGAAGATGCTTTTTGTTGTAGACCTCCAATATACATCAAAGTTAGTTCCTCTGGTTGCCATCTGCCCAATTTAACGACCGCAATCTAGAGAAAATGTTTTGCATTGAATCTGTCGTGGGTACAGGAGAAATGCTACATTTGGCTGAAGCACTTTATTTTTCTAACACCTCATCTGATGTCTTCATTGCAAATCAAACGACAGAAATTAAAATAAGAGGAGAGCTAATTAAAGAGATGCTGAAGCACCCTTTGATATTCCTTCAGCAGCCTTTGCTCTGAACATATGCTCCTGAGCTCTTCTCTGCTATACAGATGTGTCATAGCCAATGGGAGAGGAGCAGAACTAAATAGTCTGCCTCCAAGCTTGCTTGTTAAACATGCTGACTTGAGGAGAAAGTGAAAATTTCCTGTCTAATGCTCTTAGTTTGTTTTACTAGGATCAGTCTTTTAGTTCAGCAGCTCTTCTCTGTATTAGCCAGACCCTAAACATACTTCTGGTGTTTCCTTTCTAGGAATCACATTTTTATCATTTGTCTAAAAAATACCCTGTTACCACCACAGTACTGACTGAACAAGCTGCGATGCTTCTAGTTGGCACTGTGACCTGTGCCGGGAAAATCATGCCAGAGCAAATTGGGTTTTCTTCATGGCTATACTTTCTCTTGGTTGGTTGGATTTGTTTTTTTTTGATGAAGTTACAGAGTAAAAAAAAAAAACAAAACACAAAACCCAACCAAACAACAAAAAGCCAAACGAAAAATGTACTCCAAAACCCCTTAACAACAATTTTGCTCTACAAGTTAGGATAGCTATTGATTTTTTTTTTTTCTTTTTTTTTTTTAATTTCTTGGTTAGAGATACTATTGAAAGCATGGTCAGAGAAGGACAGTATTTCAAAACAGAAGAGGAAAGAAAAAAAAGAGACCTGTTTTGGACTAATTCAAAAGATGCAACAGGATTGATCTGTTGTCTGTGCTCCTGTTGCTGGAAAAAGCTTGGACAGCCATTTTCATTTGTCTAAGAATCTTGAAAGCCCTTCAAGGATATTCAGTATAAGTGTCATTCTCCCATGCCAGTTGTAATATTTAAAATATTAAGTAGTACTAATAAATCCAGATATGAAAGATGGGGAAATGAGTGTACCTTTCAGATTGTCAGGCATTTTTTTTTTAAACCATTTACAGTATTTATATTGCCTATAAAGATAATTTTGTTGAGTTTTATGTCAATAAAATTTATTTGTAGATGTGTGGACCACCTCAGACGTGTCTGGTGTGCTAACTATTTTTATGATCCTGTGTTTTCCATATAGTATTAAGCTTGACTCTTATTGATTTGCCGGGAATCACTAAAGTGCCAGTAGGCGATCAGCCTCCAGATATTGAGCATCAGATCAGAGACATGATAATGCAGTTCATCTCTCGAGAAAACTGTCTGATACTGGCTGTGACTCCAGCTAACACTGATCTAGCCAACTCAGATGCACTGAAGTTAGCTAAGGAAGTGGACCCTCAAGGTAAACATGACTGAACGTAACCACTTTTTATTCTCAAGTGTAATAATGCAACTGGAAGTAATAGACTGACTTTTGTATGAAATATAATTTATAATATATATAATGGATGTATATATATACATTCTCATAGGCTTCTACCTCACAGTAACTGTTAGCTCGGTATCATTCAGGAAATAATGCTGTTAATATGTTTTTTAAATTTTGTTCACTCTCTTATAAGCAAGAGAGGCAACGCCTATCTAGAAATGTATGTAGTTCCCAGCAAAATGAACCGTGGTGCTGGTGGGATTTGGGGATACTTATGTTGTACTTTTTACACAGTCATATCATGGAAATGCTGACCCTTGTTGGAGAGATTCAAGAAACACATTTCAGCACTGGCAATGATGTTTCCTTCTTTTCCAGACGTAAAACCTGCAGTTGTAGCTGGTATTGTGTGATACAAGCTTTGAGAACATCACATATCTGTTAGTATATAATTGTGAGATGTAATTGTTCTTCCTGAATGTAAATGAATCTTCACCGTCTTTTTCCTCCTCTCTCCACTCTGGCCAGGCCTTAGGACCATTGGTGTGATAACGAAATTGGATCTGATGGATGAAGGAACAGATGCAAGAGAAATTCTAGAAAACAAACTACTCCCTCTTCGTAGGGGTGAGAATGTTCGGTTGTCTATGTTCTTTACAGTCTAGAAGTGATTTGTATAGAGGTGGTGTTTGGGAGTCCTAGGGAAGAATCAAAGGTTATGTTGGACTTGATGAGTTCCAAGCTTTTACACATTATCTATTCAGCAAACCTAAAAGGCAGCTGTACTAAAAATATCCTTCAAGTAAAATTTCTTTTTCTTCTGGTCCTGGAAAATACACTACATGTTCCAGAGGAAACAAGAAATGTCAGCACAAGTTGTTAGCCAGTTTTCTCTTCTGTGCCAGGTTGCTGTTGCTTGTAACAAAAGAATCTTTTTTTCCTTTGCATATGACAGAAGCAAGCACCAGAGCTTTGGTAATCTCACCGTAAACCAGGATTTGACCCTTTCCAGGAACTTTCCATGTGAATGTTGTGACAGCTGCTGCCACAGTTGCTCGTGCTGTTAACAGCATCAAGAATTTTGACTCTAGTTATTGTGTATTGATGAGACCACCGTCTCCTCCCATGGAGCATATTGGTCCAGCAAACAAGAATAATTTTTTTTTTTTACTCTTTTTTGCTAATATCATACAATTTATCTACGTACACCTATGAGTGTGTTTAGATTTTTTTTTAAAATCGTTTATTTCTGAAGTGCTTTCTTTGGGGTACACCAAAATTTCAGATATTTGAATTGACGATTTAAAAGGAAGTGTATCTGTTATAAATAAAGAGGATGAACAGTTTCGACACTGTTAAGATCATTACAATGTTTGTAAACAATAGCTGAAATGCCTAAAATGGAAAGTTTTGTTTGAGCTGAGGCAGTCTAGAATTGACTATGAATTCAGTAGTTCACGCAACGGCTGCATTGACTTACCCATTGATTTTACGTTGTTTTAGGTTATATTGGTGTTGTAAACAGAAGCCAGAAAGACATTGATGGCAAGAAGGACATCAAGGCAGCTCTTCTAGCAGAAAGGAAATTCTTTCTTTCCCACCTAGCATACAGGCACATGGCAGATCGGATGGGAACACCGTATCTCCAAAAAGTTCTAAACCAGGTAAAACCTGAAGCCTCTGTGATAAAAGCAGCTTGGAGAATGATAGGACCAGTACAGAATCTTGATTAAGATGAATGCTAGTCAGTGAACCTCGTTTATTCTTTCTTGCTTTTAACCTTTGTAATTTTCACAATGTAATAAGCAAACCTGTAGATTACATGTAGCCTATTAAAACTTACTGTGGGATGTAGTTTGACTTCTACTGACAGTTCTGCACTCCCCTGTTCTCTTTAAATACTGAATATGAACATTAGGAAAAAAAAAAGTTCCCTGGACTTCCTGGAAATACACCATCCTCTTCCTTAATTACCATATTTCTTCTGGTTTAACAGGATTTTTATAATTCAAATTTAGAAATTAGGAAAAAAAACCCTCAAAACAACCAAGAAGACATTTTTAGAAATTATATATCCTGAGGGTTCACTGTATGTCTGTACTTTAACCTCAAAATCTACCCTTCATTGTAGTTTTTAATAGAAACAATGTATTGTATACTAATGAAATAAATGAGAAATATAGTAATTGAAACACTTTTTTTCACACCACCTTTATTTTTGCCTAAACCTTTGTTTTATATCTATGAGTCCATGCCAAGCTGCTGTGTCAGATCACAGCTTCCTTCAGCAGGAAATAGAAGTCTTTTTCCCAGTTAGCTGGAGAAGAAACACAGAGTTTTCTGTTCTAATGAGGGCACTGCCTTCAGAAGACTTGGAGTATTAAATTCTCTTCACTATTTTGTGTCCTTGGGTATTACTATTTTTGTAGCATCATCTCTCTTACCTTGAATAGCATGTGACCCTAATGGTGGTGCATCTCAGCAAGTTTGAAGAGAGTAAGATTAAGTCGTGCTTGCCTCTGAAACTACTAGTGATGCTGTGATTTGATGATTTTTTTTTTTTAATTTCTTTTTTATTAATTTCTCTTTTAAAGCTTAGTTTATCAGCCGACGAGCTTGTGTTCTTGGCATTCCTGCAAGTCAAACTTGATAGTGTTTTTCCCAATTCATTGTCAAATTGCAGATTTTGGCCTGGAATAGAAAAAGACCAGATCAGCCTGGCTTTGTCCATTTTGGACAGCAGAAAAGTTATTCATTAAGGTAGGAAACTAAGTGGCTGCCCTGCTGGATTTCTTGCTGCAGTGACTTTGCAGCTGTGACTTGACAGGCAGGTTATGGCATGCTATGAACTCACTCAGTAAGAATGCTAATGCCACTTATTGGTGCCTCCAGAACGGTGTCTTCAGCACGATGCGAGAACTCGCTTATATCCTGCAATTTAGTCTGTGTTTAGGATATTTTACCTCTTTTTATAGCTTGGAAGTTTAATCCACATGTCTTAGTTTTGAGACTCAAGCATGAGCTGCATATACCTTGGACTGTCATACCTGTCCTTTACTTTATGTGCTGTTAATTTTATTTTTCATAAATTGGCCTGTTTCACTATAAACTGTTGGCCTTCTGTTGCTGTTAGGGTATGTAGAATATTATAGACGGGAAGAACTATTTCCAGTTTTGTCTTCCAACATATTAAACACCTATTAGCATTTGTGGTTTCAGGTAATATTTCAATTTCTCTGCATCCACAAGGTGGTGCTCCAGGGAAACTCCAGCTTTTGATTTTGTGCCTGTTGGCCTGCTGGACAACTTTTATTTTGAGTTTACGTATTTTGGTATATGACATTCTTCATTTGTAGGTAGTCTAACTGGGGTTGGGAAGAGGGATTGCAGCATAGTGCAAGAAGTCCACTTTGGTTTTAATTAAGGAACAGTTATTATGCATGAGAAATTTATGGCACAGGTAAGATATTGACAGTGTTTTCTAAACACATTACAACATATATATGCAAATGTAAGTGTGGTAAGTTAAACACAGATGTAATAACCCTTTCTCTACTCTGCTTCAATTTGTTTTCCAGTGCTTTTATGTATATTTTCAGAAATGAAAACTGATAGTCTTGAGTGGTAGAACTTTTTTCGGCCAAAAATCAAGTATTTAAAAAGGTTAAGTTCTGTAATCATGAATATGAGGGAAAAATCTCTTCCCTTGTGTATATTTTGTAAAAGAGAGCAGAAATCACATGGAAGTGATATGTCCCAAAGGTGGGAGAGTGCTAAGTAGGTACTCTATATGTCTACACTTCATCTCTATTCTCAATGGGCTGTGGATGCTCAGAGTCTCTTCCTTGTCCCACATTGCCTTGTGCTATCATGCTGAACCCGTGTACAGGGAACTGGGAAACACCCTTAGGAAAAACAGCAAAATCAGTCCTGAGTGATGAGAGGTCATTTCAAATTAGATATGTAACATGTATAACTTTTTTTTTTGTGTCTTGACTAACCAAATATGTAGTAACAGGGCCCAGTGAGTGAGAGGATGAAGGAATTTGTCAAGCCTCCTTATAATGTGTAAGTGAAAGGGATATTGTATTGTTCTTTAACAGGCTCCATTGTGTCAAAGATCAAAAGGAACAACACTGGTAAAGTAGCACAGATATGCTTGGCTGTCAGAAGGAAATGGTTGTGCTCTTGCTTTCATCTTTACTGACAGTATAAAAGGACTTTTATTTGCTTTTTAGCAACTTACCAATCACATTCGGGATACCCTGCCAGCCTTCAGAAGCAAACTCCAGGGCCAGCTGCTTTCTATAGAACATGAAGTAGAGGCATACAAAAACTTCAGACCAGAAGATCCCACCAGAAAAACAAAAGCTTTATTGCAGTGAGTGTCTAGTCTTTGTTTGCTTTTCCACTTTGTATAGGTTTATTTGCTGTTTTGTTTTTCTTTCTAACGAATTTAAATCTAAAAATTAGGATACAGTTAAGGATTCTATAGGCAAACTCCAAAGAATTCTGTGCTTGACGTTCCAGAACACTTTATTTACTCTACGATTTCATCAGAGTTTTCCCTAAATTAATTCTGGTAATCCTAGAAAAGAGAGAAAGCAGAACAGTTAAAGGTACATAGATGGGCAACGTAGAAGATCAAAGGTACGAAACTGCTCATGATTACATAGATATGTTCTTCAGCCTGCCAAAAGGTCACCTTATTATGTTACGTTAGAAGTCTGTACGATGAGGAGTCTGAAAGTAGAAGAGGGAGTGCTGCTTTTTTTCAATAGAAAAGCTTGACTATCCAAGAGAACTCAAAGATAGCAAAATCAAAATTAATCTTAAACGGTAGTGCTTCATGTGACGTGCACCTGTGCCACAGCACTTTGCTACAGGAGATGATACTAAAAATTTGGGTACCTTCAGAGAGCAGCTAGGCAGATTCTTGGGATAGGGAAGACATTTACGTTTAAGTACAAGGACAAATTCCTGCTGTATGGAATCCATGAACAGCAATTTATTGAGGTCAAGAGAGTCTTCTGGAGAAATATTACTCTCTGCTTGCTCTGTTCTCCTAGGCACTTATTGTCGTGGCATTCCACCGTGGTGCAGCCATTCTTATGGTCAAGTTTATTGGGATGGGTGAAAACCTCTTTCTTGTGGTTTGTCTCTCTTAGCACACATCTGACAACCAGCAGCAGAATAGATGATGTGATGTGCCACCTGTGTGGCTTGTGTCAGAACTGACCTGACAGATGTTGACTCTTTTGGACTCAAGAAGTCATGGATTGAATACTGTTGTTTGTTGAAGGAATTGCAACGGTTTCTGGAGCTGCGTTATTTTTATAAGTTCTGAACTAGAAAACTTTTTCACTGCTCATCACTGTCCAGTTTGTGTCTCATCCACAAAATAAGTCTGTGTGATGAGATTTTAATAAAATAAGATGCTGAGCTATGTCCTGTAAGAGAGAATGGGTATAGGGGTGTGTGTGTAGGTATGGATTTTATGGACTGGTGGCTTGGCTGAATTGTTTTTATAGCTACTTCTGTCAATTCCTAAACATGTTCTAATAGGCATTAGAAGACACTTGGTACTGAAGTGAGAGTTGGTAGTTAACATGCTGAAATGGTTGTTTGCCTTTTTTTTTTTTTCTCCCCCTCTTTGAAATTTAGGATGGTACAACAGTTTTCAGTGGACTTTGAGAAAAGAATCGAAGGATCAGGAGATCAGGTTGATACGCTGGAACTTTCAGGAGGTGCCAAAATCAATCGTATTTTCCATGAACGTTTTCCTTTTGAACTAGTGAAGGTATTTATCCATATTGCTGATGTGCTTAGTGTTTTATTTGTATATTCTCATATTCATACTGATAGTAGCCGTAGAGTCGAGGACGTAGCCATAGAGTCGAGGACGTAGCAACATGCTCTGAACTATGGAAGAAATTACATGAAGTTATAATTGAGACATTTGACTTAATAAATAAAAAAAAATAAAATAAAATAAAAAAAAATTTACAACTTCCAAATCCTCTTTCTGGCTTACTCTATCGACTCTGCAAAAATCATTCCAGCTGGTGGTATGTCTGGAATGGAAGGGTATATAATTTTTGCTTATAGCCTGTGTCAGAATGTTTTAAAATACTTGTACTTTGTTTAGCATAATTAGAAATGAATATTTTGTCAGTTGAACTTGCCTGTCTTCCAGTTACTTGTCCCAATCTAACAAACTTCCATTAATATGATCTCATGTGATTTTTATTCCCTCTAGATGGAATTCAACGAGAAGGAACTGCGGAGAGAAATAAGTTATGCCATCAAGAACATACATGGTATCAGGCAAGTGCTCCCATGTTATCAAGCCCAGTCACATTACAGAGGGTGTGATCCTTTTAACACGTGAACACACAGCTATTGACACCTAGACTATGTTACTAACACACTGGTCCCAGCAACTGGCTTTTTTTCTTCCACTCCTTTACACTGCTATTTTTCAGGTAGCTATTCTGGGACAAACGGTTTGCCCTAAAAAGCTTAATTTACCTGAAAATAATGAGAAATTATTTTACGGAGAACATCATTTACTTTTTTGGGGATAGTGTCTGCAGTTCTATTAAGCCTGTATTCCTGAACAGTTATAAGTTTTATAGGAAAACCTTGTGTCTTGGTATGGAAAAAGCCTTTCAGCTGTGTTGTGGCAGACTCCTTGCACTATCTTATTCATCCTTATTCTCAACTGTTTCTTGAAATGACTGATTTACAAGTGAGTTGACTGAGGTTTCACTTTGTGGGTATGTCTGCTGTATACTATTAGTCTTGGGAAGAGCAGGTATTTTTGTGTTTGTGTTTTGGTTTTTTTTTTTGAATGACTTAATTTTCTCACTTTGGAGTCATCGGTCTAGATTGGAGGGACACTTTTTCTCAGATGCATACCCATTTTTTGTTCTTTTGACAATAAAACAGATTCCAAAAAGCTGAAGTGGTTCTTTTCTGTTGTGTTCTTGTTGTTTTGGTTTGGTTTTTTTTTTCCTTCTACCCACTTGTTGAGTATGTATTATCTTTCTGAAGCATTGTTTACAAGCTTTGTTGTTCTTAGTGTTTTGGAAAATGTTTTTTGCATTACTTATATAGTAAATTCTCAAATGGTTGACTCTAGTAGCCAGGATGCAGTATTTGAGATATATATTCTTGTGGGTTTGCTACACAAATGATTTCTCATGCAGTGCTGCAGCTGCCATTTATCCTGTCTCTAAGGTTTGATGCACTGCTGAAGAGGCTTTACTATATTGTATCAGTACTCATTAGAGTACTCACTGTCATCTTCAGGTAGTAGGGCATGTTTCTACTTTTATAATCTTACAATGACACTTTTCTAGAGAAAGGAGCAAATCTAGTTCTGTGGAAGTCTGTCTGTATAGGGATTGTTTTTACTCAACTGTAAGCCTCTGAAAATGAAGATAGGAGCAATTCAGTAAAAAAAAAAAATAAAAAAATCTTCCTATCAGTCTTATGTATTCTTTTATGTCCACAGAACAGGTTTGTTTACTCCAGACATGGCATTTGAAGCCATTGTTAAAAAACAAATAGTCAAGCTAAAAGGGCCTTGCTTAAAAAGTGTGGATCTGGTGATGCAAGAGTTAATCAACACTGTCAAGAAGTGCACTAAAAAGGTAACTTGCAAATAGATCTGGTAATGTAAGTATAACGTAATGGTGTAGTAGATGATGCAAAGCCTGTCTTGCAGGTATGCTGAAGTTGTTGAGAAATATCCTGTCACATCCTTTGCATTTTTCTGAACATTGCAAAAGATTTTATTTTATTTTTTTTTTTTGTACAAATGAGCAGGTAAAGGAGCCCTTTGCTAAAACAGGAAAGGGTTACCGTTGTTTTGACAGAGATCATAGAGAAGTAGATTTGAATGAAGTTGCCAGGTGTTTTCGCTCTTGTCAGAGTTTGGGAGCTAATGTCACTTGAATTAATTGTGCAGATTCTTTTCCCAGTGTTATTAGTCAATTTAGTGTTGTGCTTTGCTGTCTCTGTTTGGAAGTATTGTTATTGAGATGTAAAGATTTTACCGCAAGAGGGAGACTTCAAAGAAGAGGAAACTTGGATATTAAGTGCCGCTCTGGCATTATGCACAGTAGAAGAGAGAGGCATGGAAAAAAACTCATCCGAAGGCTGATGTGAACCATAGTTTATGTCCACAGTGTCTCTTCCTCAGTGTTCCATGAAGCACAAGCACAGAAAGAATCCAAAGATTTAGGTCTTTCCAGCTTCTCTGGAAAGGCTTGCCTTATTAGTGTAGTTAACATCTAGCCCAGGCATTTGTAATTGCTTTCTGCCCAAGAGGAAAGCTGGAGGCTCCTCTGTTTGTGTTTTGCTGAAGCCACCCTGCAGGTGTAAATTTCTATTCATTTTGCTTTACAGTTGGCAACATATCCAAGGCTGTGCGAGGAAACAGAAAGAATTGTTGCTGGTTACATTCGTGAAAGAGAGGAGAAGACAAAGGATCAGGTGAGATGAAATAGGAGAGCTAACAGTTTGGGGAAGTGTGTGAAAGAGGAAACATTTTATGTACAAAGTACAGTAAGACAATGAAAGATTTTTTTTAAATTTATTTTTTTTTCAGCAGGCTGCACATTTTAGAGAGGGAGCGAAATTGTTCATGTTACCAATGAACTTTGACAGAGGAGACTAGATTTGCCACCAAAAACCCTTATCTGTTTTATTCAAGATTAGGATTGGTGGCTTAAAGTAGCATTGGTTTGTTCCTCTGCCAGTGTTACATCTAACAGGAGTGTCAAGGTTTCCTGCACATTTAAAAAAAGTTTTAAAAAACATTACAATCTCAGAGAAAATTGTTTAGAACATTCATCACACATCTAAGCACTCCAAATCCAGTAAATCTCAAAATTTAGATTTCATGTGAGAAAATCCACTGGAAGTGGAAACAGGAATTATTTTCTGGAGAGTGCAGAGTATGACAACAGACATATTTGGGGAAGAAGGGCTAGACAGAGCTCCTAAGTTGTCCTGGACTCCTGGCTCTCTGGTTTTGTTCCTGTGCAAGCTAGGGAACTGTGCAGCATGTCTTGCTTCCTTTCCTTTAGGTAGTACTGTGAATGTAGTCTTAATATTTATTTTTTTTTTAAATTGTATTTTCTAGACTTGTACTTGCAGGGAGTTCTAATTAGCACTCTGTTATTTCAAAATTTGGTAGAAGATACAAATTGCTTGTAGTAATTGAGTCTCTTCTTCTTATTCCATCCTTCACTCTGTGCATATATCTGGCAATTTCCCACAACAAAGTACAAAACACCAGCTTTTTCTAAAATCCAGGAATAGGTCAGATAGGTTATTGTCACATATTCCCTTCACTTTTTGTGCTGTTAGCAGTAGTTACTGTTAATAAATCAAAACACAAGTGAGAATATTTTCAGAGTTAAGGGCTAGACCCAAATCCCCACTATCTCTTGCATGAGAGAGCCAATTTTTCAAGTCAGATGTGTGCACCAGAATGGCTGTTTAATACTTGGACTGTACATTTTCTGGGCCATGGCTAGCTTACCTATCACTTTGTGTAGTACCTAAAGAGAATTTAGGAACCTTGATTATAGATTTAAGGTATAGGTTCCTTGCTGGCTTGACTGGAATGCTGCAGGTACAGAATTTTGTTAACTTGCAAAATGTAAAGCTAGATATGTTCTATATTATTAAACTCTTTGTGGCCATGTATAATTGGTCTTAATGAAGTGGACAAGGACAAGATAGTGAAAAATGAGATGTTAGGAAAAAATACGAAGAGGGAATAGGTGTTCTGTAGTCTTGCTTGTTAAACAAGAACACAAACAGAAGTGGTGGGATTTAGAAAAGTATATTGCTTTAGGCTTGAATGATTATGAAAGCAATATTCAGTTATGCAGAAAAATCAAAAGTTCTGTTCTTTTCTCCCTTCATTTTCCTCAATCTCTTTCCTGTACCTTACCCATCCTTTTTTTTTTTTCTCTCCTCTCTCCCTCAATAGGTGTTGCTGTTGATTGATATCCAGGTTTCTTACATCAACACCAACCACGAAGACTTTATTGGCTTTGCAAAGTATGTATATAGAGACTGTTATAAAGACAATTAGTTTTGTTTGGTTTTGACTTTTGGTTTTGACTTTTTGTTTTGTTGGGGTTTTTTTTCTACTAAGTTCAAAACACAAATCCTGAAATGTGACACTGAAGATGCAAGCTGCAAAGCCCTGAGCATGCAGGATCATAGTCTTTCTCAATACACAGTGTTGAACTCTGTCCCACTTCCAGGGGATTTTTTTTTTTTTTTATCCCAGTTCACAAGCCTAATATCGCTGAAGCTTGTGTCTTGATCTGGCATCACATGCATCTCAGGAAGCATCTTTGGTGAGCTGATGCCCTCACTGTATCCATTTTAGGACTGCAGAAATGGATAATATTGGTGGTCTTTCCACATTGTTGCTAATGCGTATTTTAGGAGCTGTGATTCTGTGTGGAGCAATTTTGTTTAGTGTAATGAATGTCACTGAACTATAAGCGTGCCTGCTGTTTGGCTGTGGAGAATAATAGTAGCAGAGTGCCCTGCAGGGCCTGGTTTGGCGTTCTTGCTTAATTGAAAAGACTCTGAGAATATTCTTCAGAATGTTCTCCCTCCGCTTCCAGCAATTTGTGCCTCAGGGGCTTCATGCCAACATTTTGACACTAATAAAAACAGTAAAGATGTCTTCACTCTTTGAAGAATAAATGTTCCTTCAGTCATGTTTGTGCCATATTTGCTGTAGCAGCGTTTGGAATCACAACAGGTTTCATCCGTGTGGGCTGACAGCAACAAAGTTTGGCACCACAGTGTGTATTATGTTATGACCTATTCTAGTTAGAGCTGTGAAGGAAGGTCTACATCTTTGGCCGTATGCCTTGAAGGTTTATGGCGTGGTGTTCAATAAGCTGAGAGGGGAGAAGGCAAAGCCAGGCACTGTTTTTGTTTGCTTTGAGCAACTTTCTCTAGAATTGCTTGCAAGTCCTAGATAGCTTTATCAGCTTGCTTGACAAATGGCAGGATGTTGTAGGAATGGCAGCTGGCCGCCTAGAGGCCAAGATAACCTGCCTGTCTGCTATTTACTTCTCTTCATCCTCTTCTGACAGGAAAAAGCCTGCTATAAAACACTCCATATATATTCATAGTGTGTGTTGTGACCTTGGAAAGTCCAGCCTCCCCCTCAGAGGAAGGTCAATGCAGAGTTCAGACCAGGTTATTCAGGGCTTTGTCCAATCAGATCTGGAAAACTTCCGAAATCTGAGATTCTCCAGTCTCTCTAGGCAGATGCAGCCTGTTCAAATGCTTATCTCTCTTCACTGTGAAAAGACTTTCTGTCTAGTTGGAACCTTCCATGGTTCATAGTCTTGGATTCTGGAGTGCCAGGTATATCTTGGAGCTGTTTCATAGTCTCTCTCCTGGAAAAAAATCCCCTCATGGATGCTGCTGCTGGATCTGTAGTTCAGATTGTGGTCCGCACTGCTGTGTCTTTTCCAAGAAGTTGCAATGCCTGAGTTCAATTTCTTGGGAAGGCTGCTGCCTCTTCAGCCAGTTGAGACCTACAAATCCCCAGCTGCTGTGCGAGGGATATAAGCAGGTAACAAATGGCTCTTCACTTAAGTTCACTGAGAAGTTTAACCAAGTGTTTCTATTGGTTGAAACTGATGGGGCAGGAAGTATCTCTGTTGACTTCTGCTCAACTGGAAGAGAAATCTTGGATAGCTGAGTACACTTTAAAATGTAAAATATATTAATTTATGAGCTGAGCAGTAGAAAATGCACACTTTAAGATACGATCGTGTTATTGTTAGAGCAATTATATTACAACTGGAGAACGAAAGAATTTTGGGGTAGCATATGGGCTTCGACAGTATCTAAACATCCTGGACTATAGATTCTCCAGATTCCCTTGTATTTCCTTTCTTTTGCGGAGTCTTCTAGCCAATTGTCTCATGTGACTGCAGCGTTTTATAAGCACAAATCTTGTGAATGTCGTTTGTAAGAACGAGAGCACAAGACATCTCAAACTGCCTCGCAGCATTGCAGGGCCTAAAGCAGGTACAGTGCGCTGTGAATTGGCTTTTGAAGGCTTTAAAAACCGCCTTGATTAGAACAGCTTTGCATAGTTATGAAGTTGTGAAATCTTAGAATGTTGATGCTTGTCTCATTTAGCAAGAGTGGTAAAATGTTGAGATAGAAATTACTTTTGACTTAAATTGAAGCATGTAGCTGTGTCTGAGTTACACCAACTGGAAACAAACTGTTTAGAACAGTAGCTAGAGGACCAGTTGCTGGGCTATTTCTAAAAGGCATGGGTTTCTTACTGTGATTGTTAGTGGTCTAATTAAGTTTTCTAAGGCAGTAAAATTAAAATAAAACCCAAAACACACCAAAACCAAATAAACAGCATGATAATTAGGTTTCCTAAACCGTCTCATGTGTGTTCCTTAAACAACAGATCAGAATTGGCGAGGGGTTAGTGCTGTGTTTTCTGTGTGCGTGTTATTTAGTCATAATTTATGCGTCAAAGCTTATGCGGCTCAGATGATGCACCAGAGACACGCAGCGTTATTTGGTCAAGATGATCTGAAGGATTGAGAGCTGTTCCAGTGAATAAGCACACGGAATAAACATCCTTGTGGATTTTCTCACGGACGATGTATGGACTGCTGGCTTGATAGAGTATGGTCCAAAGGATCAGACTTGGGACAGGGCTGAGTTTGGTGCTTCGGCAATTCTTTGGACCAGCAGCTGTGCACAAAACAGGTGCAGGATTGGCCCATAGACTGTGATCTGAGCACGTCTGTCTGTCTTACTCGGTCAGCGTTTGTAGCTGATCTAATATACTTTTTTTTCTTCAGTTAATCGATGCCTGGTGAAATGGTATAATCTAATCCAAACCAGATTTCATGTCACCAGTGGCCACTCTGGTGGCTGAGTAGCTAAAGCCTGCTCTCTGAACACTTCTTTTTCTTTCCAGCAATATTTTAATTTTGTGGCCTAACACAAACCACCACGTAATGCAAATGTGTTTAGAATTGATGGCAATTTGTATGTTTTTGAGACAAGAGTCTGTTTTGTTTCAGGAATTGGGATTACCAGAGTTCAAGAGTTGGGCAAAATATTTGAAATATGGTTAAATGTCAAGTATGCTCTATTCTTATGTGATTCCAGCTTTTGGAACCAGCCTTGGTGCCTTCATCCATTGGTCATATTTACACCATCAAAGTGCATATAAATATTAGAATAATAGCCAAAACAAACAGAATCACAGAATATTAGGGGCTGGAAGGGACCTCAGAAGATCATCGAGTCCAACCCTCCTGCCAGAGCAGGAGCCTAGAGTAGATCCCTCAGGAACACATCCAGGTGGGTTTTGAATGTCTCCAGAGAAGGAGACTCCACCGCCTCTCTGGGCAGCCTGTTCCAGGGCTCTGTCACCCTCACTGTGGAAAAGTTTTTCCTTACGTTTAAATGGAGTCTCCTATGCTCGAGTTTGCTAAACTGTCAAGACCAAGCTATTAAGGAGCCTCCAACAGGGGAGGATTTTGTTGTACTGCGCTAAATAATAGAAATGACTTGATTTTTGTCTCTTTTGTGTGTTTATAGAGGCTAATGTTTCCAAACCTACCCACATGAGCCGTAATTTTTTTGTGTTTTTAGTAACCTTTACCAATCCAAGTAGGGTGTTGTTACAAAGGAGATGATCAGCAGGAGCTGTCCGCTGTGCACGTCCCTCTTGTCCTAAGCAAGCAGATACCAGCCAGCATTCCTAAGAAAAAGTGGTGGAAATATGCATATATATCCAATGATTTTGCTGTGTTTCTTTCTTACTTCAGAAGTAACTACTATTGCTGAAATCTATTCTTCAGGAACTGGCTTAGCTCAAGTTTCTTCAGTATAACTCTTTTCCTCTGCTTCCCTTAGTGCCCAACAAAGAAGCAGTCAGGTTAACAAAAGTGCAGTGGGAAATCAGGTAGGCACCTAACAGAGAACTGGCATGTGCAAGTTAATCCAAGCTGTTTGGTTTTTATGGCTGCGTTCATTTGTTGTAGTGTATCATTTATGTTTTCTGCTTCCAACATACGTAAACTGTGTCATCGGCGTCTTCTTTTACCGAGTTTTTCAGAGCCAACTGACTTTCATTGTTCTCATCATTTATTTTTTAATATTTCTGCTCCTGCTTGCGCTGCTGGTTAGTGTCTCCCCTCCCATGCCACTGAATCTTTCATGTTACACATCACTGTATTTTGTCGCTAACTGCAAACTGGTGAATTTCAGAATCCAAATGGCTGGTGAGTACTTGCTTGTATGTGCTTTGTCGTGGTCGTTTTGCTGGTTATGTGTTCACAGCTTAATGACAGTGAAGAGGCAATTCAGCAAGCAAAAGCAGATTTGCCTTTACCGCTTCTGAAAACTTCCAGTTGACTTCACAAAGATACTGACTATGTACTGTAGACCCCTCTCAAAGTAAACAAAGAATAACTGGTCGATGGTCTCACAGTAATTAGTGTTTTCACTGAGATTCATTAATGAAATCCTTTGTTTCTTTTTATCACGTAAGAGTATAGGATTGATTCTGCAAGATGCTTTGTGTCTGTCTTTGCTTTTGTGGGGGCCAAGCGGTGCTTGGGAATTCGCAGGATCAGTCTTCTTTTTGATTGAGGTGAAAATAATTAGAGTGCTATAACTTTGAGCATTTCTGCTCACTGTGAGTGTTTTGCAAAGTCTTAAACAGGAAGAAAATGTTATAGAATTAGTACATACTTTGCTAGGATTTTTTATTCCCTTTTAAAAATAGGACAATGAAATTTTGTGTAAACAATTACTAGCATCGAACGTCTTCGTGGCATTTCCATATGCAATTTGGTCAGTGTTCAGGAGGCGAGAGGTCAAGGTTTTCAAGTGTAACCACTGAGTTTGGATCCCTCAGGTCTTATGACTCAGATAAACCTGAAATTTCAGAAAGTCTCTTATTCTGCTGTTGTAGATGAGTTCTAGCATTTTTTTGAAAACTTAGTCATCTTTTGGGTGATAGAAATCTAACCTCTTCCACCAGGAAATTGCTAGTTATTTCTGATGTTAGTTAAAACAACCCATTAACTTTTTGGATTTGATGGTCCCCCACAGCCTGACCAGCATGAGTTACATTTGCAATGTAATAAATAGTTTGGATTAAAATGAAAAAAAGTTGAAAGGTCTAAACACTGAAATGGCTTCAAAGACTAGTCTCTCCCTGCAGAGGGGAGATTTCTTTCTTATCTAGCTGTGCCAGAACATGTGTCAAACACAACAACTGTCATCACTTTAGAGTGTCCCTTAAAAGGAAATCAAGCAATTATCCGACTCTTCAAAAATACACAAATAAAATGAATGATTTTTTTAATTAAGGGAATGTTTTCTCTCTAAAGAAGTTGAGAAAAAGCTTGGTGTTTTAAGTTACATGTTGAAGCTTGATTACTTTTGGTATAAAGGACTTTGCTGAACTTTTTATTTTAAAGATAAGAAACGTGTTTGTAAGTTAATTGTTTGGAGATGAAAGGAATGAGAAAAATGTTTCTGAAATAAAACTTAATTTTTGCAATTTGCTATTTCAGGGAACCAATCTACCGCCTTCAAGGCAAATTGTACGAGCTAAGTGCTGTAAGCTTTATTGTTGCTTTTTCATTTAGCTTCTCAGAGGGCAAAGTTTGTCTCTAACACATTGGTTTGTTGAATACTTGCTAATAAACTATTTAATGTTAAACTGGCTGTAACACTTCCTCAATAAAGTATAGTTGCAGTTCATCACTTAACTGCTACTAACTTGCTGTTGTAAGTATGAACTAGTATAACTTAATGTTGTAGAAAACTTTGAATAAAATTAATATTTTTATAATTTACTGAGTTTCACAAACTAAAATGACTAATTGGTGTTTATTTTGTTATATAATTGGAAAACAGTTTTTGTTTGATGAAAGCGCCTCTATTCATAGTAAACCTCTCTTTGAAAGGTGAACAAGTAACTTTCTGGTAATTGAAAGGAAACATGAGCTCCTGAGTAAATGAATATGTTGTTTATCGGTACAGGTACTGTTCTTGGTATTTTGTTTATGTAAAGGAATTACTTCTGATAGAAAAAGTGAGTTCTATTAACAAACTTAGAAATATTCAAAGCCTTTTTAGCATTTTCATAGCACCAGGAGGATCAATGTATCACGGACAGACTCTTCTAACCCTTCCGCTTCATGAGTAAATAAATATGGGAATGCCTTTAATATTACTAATTAGAATTAACTGTCTAAACAGCAGTTAATTTAATAACAAGTTATTCCTGTTTCAGTGATGGCTAGGTGTGAAAAGTAAATCTGTGTCATTTGCATTCTTTGGTAATACCTGTGATGAAAACATACACATTTTTTCCAGTTTGTTTCCAAATCATAGAATTATATTAGTTATAATTTCAAACAAAATTAAAATAAATCTACATTCAATAAAGGAAAAAAAAATTAGGCAGCACTGATGCTAACGGCAGTTGAATTTTATCTTTTGGGAGATCAAGATCGCTAAGTTTTTCCCAAAATAGTGGGATGTTCATTTGCAATCCATTGCTTTTCTTTTTTGGTAGCTTGCTTTGAACTGGAATGGTGCAGATAACTATTAACTACTTCTGTGTATCTCAGAAATAGGATGAGCACAGCAATATTGCATTTTTGGAAGAAGTGTAATGCCAATTCCTCTTAACATGTTTTTTGCTCCTTTTTCCTCTACTAATTTATCCTCTCACGCTTAATCTTTGGCCTTTTTTTGTTTGTCTTTTCTTTGCTACCGCCTGAGGTTTTGACCTGACTCCACAAAGTTTCTTTTTAAGCCACAGGTTAGTCTGTCTTCTAATTTGCTTGAAATAATCAATGTAATGCATGGTTTTATACAGCATATTAGCAGGATCTGCCTCCTGAAAGCTGAGCCACCTTTAACTCTGTATTTTGTGTGCTGAGATTTGTTTTTGTGACTAAAACTTAAAGCTCCCTTTCCTGACGGTGATGGTGGCGTTGCTCCATGTGCCCAATTAATACTCCGTGCGCGGGAATGCAAGCTACTCAAATTATCAAGGATTATATACGATTTATAGGGAATTCTGCTTTGTGTTTTTACTTCTGTGGCAAAATCTGCTGCTGTGCTTGAAGTAGTCCCTGTACTTTGAGAAGGAACTTAATCTGAACTGTGAGTTTCAAATCACTGTCCAAGTGATCTGAAGGCTTTGTTTGACCTGCCTGTTTTACAACGTCGTGCCACCAATCTGGTTCACTTTGGACACAAGTAGCATCCACACCCCATTCCTTGACTTGGACCATAGTGCTAATAAGTAACTTTTCCCCTAGTAACTTCTTTTTGTTTTTTTAATCCTGCTTTGTAGCCTACTTTGCTGCTTCTTTTCTTTAGATGTACTTAAGTCCTGTTACCTTGCATGACCGGGGTCGGGGGGGAGTGTTTACAGAATTTTTTTTTTTAAGCAAGGAGATGGAAATGGAAACTTGTGCCATGGTCAGTGAGGTGTTCATGAAAAATCATGACAAGGCTGTTCTGTTAAGAAATGTCAGTGTTTCTATAAGAGAGGTGGTAGCCGTGGACAACCACATGATGCTAAATGTTGAAGTATCCTTGAATGAGACATGCTGCTGTTAAATTTTCATCTTATCAAGTACTGCTGTTCTAAATGTCCTTTGTACTTATTTTTTTAGGTTAAGATTCTTTCATTATTTACTTAATCATCTCAATCTCTGTTTAACTACATTTGGAAGCACGTTTCAGTTTTTCAGTGACTGCTTTGCTTCAGTAAATACATCTTTCTTTAAGGTAGACGTGTATTCATGACTCAAGCCACTGTCATTATTTTTAAGTTATGAGTTATATAGTGCAGAGATTTTTGGGGAAGCAGTGCCATGAGATCTCATTTGTGTTAATACTGGAACAGATCTGATCAGTTTATGCTCCAACGTTTGGCAAATCAGCGAAATACTGTGTTTGGTTTCCCCTCTAATCAGTGGTTCCTTTCTAACCTCTGCAGTGCAAGAATGTTCATATTTGAACCCAAAGAACCAATAGCTTGTAAGGATGCTTCACACAGTAGTTTTTTGCAATTTGTTCTCTCAATGTGCTTGCTATTTGGTAACACATGTTGTTATGAGACTGATTAGAAGCTAGAGTAGTGCTGGGAGTTGTGTTTGTGTGTGCAGAATTATTTCAGTGGAGTTACATAACACAACATTTAGAGAGTTATGCTACTGCTTGTATTGTTGTGGAAGTAGCTGGTCTCGTGATTTTTTTCAAGACTCTGCCCAGTTAATTTCACTGAGCTCTCACTTTATATTGAAACCATCTTTCAAATACTACTTTCAAAGAAATAGAACACTTTCGGATTCTCTAATGTATTTCTTTTACAAATACCTTACTTGATTAAGTGGAATAAGGCATGCAGCAATACATTAAATGTACTTACTGTGTGAAATCCTCCTTTCCTGTTTATGTGTAAAGTGGTGGAGAGTAAGAACAACAGATATGACTTGGATTTTGTGCAGCCTAACTATCAGAAAATGACTTCCTTCTGGCTTATTCATATGTATTCGTACCCTCTAAGTTTGATTTTTCAGAGACACCCAGATTAGGTATCAGGACCCTGAAGGAAGGAACCATGTCATCTCTTGTTCATCCTGTACATGGGGTTCAACTACCGGTCAGAATATTGTCTTCATTAGCTTCTGGCAATGCCCATATTTTTCACCTTCCTGAAGTTTGTAACTCATGTTGCTAATATCCGGTTTGTACAGAGTGATATTTAGAAGTATGATAGAAAATGTTGAAATGGATCTCTTCAATCCAATCTAACCAGAAAATGAACTAGTGAAAACTATAATGAAACACACTGCTTTCATTTTTCAAGCTAAAGTACTATACATGAGGCTTAACACACTAAGATCATCTTCTCTCTATTGATATCCTCTGGAACTGCTTCCAAGTATTTTGCATAATTATCATTTATTGTAGTGTCCAGGATACTTTAGAGAACACAGTACCCTGTTTTCCCAGAAGAATGGAGATACACAGGTCTAGAAATTTGGATGTGAAAAACACACAGATACTGCTGTAGCTTGGTGTCCAACTTGTCATGCAATGTTGTGGGGGAATGACAGCTGGATCTAATCCTCAGCACACAGGATTTTTGAGGAAACAACTGGCAAATTCCTTCCTTTACGAGACAGTAACCGATGTTTGTGTTAGCAAGTCAACTTGTTTCGGTCCACACCTAGCATCTATGGGGAGATGTGTTGGACCGGAGCAAGACAGTCTTTTGGAGCCATGCAACTGATGTAGTTCCTACATTAGAAGTATTAAAAGCTTCATTACTTCTTAAGTAGCTTATGTAGATTTTTTTTTAGGTCTCTTGAAAATTTTTTAAATCTTGGCTTGGTCTGTTCTGAGACCTCTACCACAAATGCATTCTTATCAAATTGAGATTTGACTCTTGTTAACATGCTGCAAAGCCTATGGCAGTGAGGGAGGGCACAGAATGGAGTAAGCAGAGCGCGCTACTTCCCTTCCCATTTAAGTGCTCATTACCTATAAGGTCCTTGAACATGCTTCTCTGGTGTTTCTTACTGATTTTCTTCTAGAAACCACCTCTTCATCCCTGCTGTGACATCTGTCTTCACATCTTTTACCTTCTCCAAGATGTGTGTCCAAACTAGTTTTCAGTAGTGTGCTGGGTGTTGCTGTGGGGAGAAATGAAATGGCCAAAGTTCCCTGCATCTGTCTGATGCGGGGAGAGTTCTACTGTCTTGTTCAGAGTATGATACAAAGAAACATTTGTTTTCTCATGCATGTATTGGAAAACAATAATGTTCCAGTAAAATTGAAAGTTTCTATATAATCCATGGACCAGTTCTCATGATCGTTCTCTTTTTTTCACCTCTGGAGTTGTCTCATTCCTCTAATGGTTTTTTTTGTCCCTCTTTCTCTTTGCATAATATAGCCGCCTGGTCTTAGTATTTACAAGTATCCTGTTCCCATCTGTTCTTTCATCTTTGGCTTGTATCTATTTTAGAAAGTTCTACTTTACTCATTTTCCCCCTGATTTTTATTGCTGCCTGTCGTTTGATTGGTTGCTTTTCGTTTTTTGGTTTTTTTTGTCCCTCTTCTACCTTGTGAGAGGAAAATAGCTCTCTCTACCTCTTCTTACAGCTTCCTATCTTAATTTCAAATGGACTGTAGAAGATCTCTCCACTTTGTCACTTGATTCCCCCCTTCTGAAAATTGCCAGTGCGTGCCAGAAGCTTCTTGCTTTGCCAGAATCCTGGGTACTGTTTCTAGTATCCAACTTTACAAATGACCTTAACAATTAGACTAGAACAGAGAAGTCATATAAAAAATTGTCTAGACTTTTACAATGTGTTATTATACAGCAAATAAATATCTTCAAATTTACGTGATCTTCAATGCACTCATACTTGCTGTAAGTACATGATAATACTTAGGCTCCTCTCTTTCTCCAACCTTTTGACTGAAAACTGTTTACTTTCTTACATTTTTTTTTTTTTTTTTTCTTTGAATGATAGGAACCTGCAAAAGCTCTTGAATTTGCCGGAGACTGAAAAATGCACCTATTCTCACTTTATTTAGCAAGTCTTTATTTAAAAGAATGAATGTAGCCTCAGAATTATGCAAAGTGAGTAATGAGCTAAACTTGTGCTTGACTGCATCTCTGCACAGGTCATCCGGAAAGGCTGGCTGACCATCAACAATATTGGCATCATGAAAGGAGGAGCCAAGGAGTACTGGTTCATTCTGACTGCAGAAAGCTTATCCTGGTATAAAGATGATGAGGTAAGGAATGAAGAACTTTTTTTCTACTGCAGAAAAAGTAGTGTTTATTCAGTCTTCTGATATTAGCTTAAAATATTAAATCAACTTGTACAGGCTGTTTTCTTTAAATTTTCTTTAAATTTTCTTTAATTTTTTTCTTTAAATTTTCTGGGTTATGGAGAAGAATGCTGACACTAAGACTTCTGTTGGAATGTTGATAACAAATGCAGGGTGTTGTGTGGAGTATTTCTGTTTGGTTTTTTTGGTTGACTTTTTCCTGTGGTTTCCACACATTGACTAGGGATGAAAAAAAAAAAGAGGCCTGTTTTGCAATGTTCTGGTTATTGTTCTATGCCTGTTTTGACTGCTGTTCCATCTACTGTAAGTTGATCATAAATTGCCAAGGTAAAGTTACTTCTAAATCTAACTACAGCAATTGATGTAATGATAACAGTTATTCTCTGGCCTAATATTCTGAGAGGATGAAAAGCCTGTCTGCAGTGTTCTGTAGCTGGTGAGAAATGTTGCTGCTACTGCTGACTACATCTGAGTTGAGTAATACATTGGAAAAAGCATTTCTATAATAAAGAAGACATCTAGTTTGCTCAGTTTACTGCACTGTGGTGTTAGTTCAATGTAATTATTTTTTTCAACTTGAAGTTTGAAATGGCATTACTATGTGTGCTATCAGCTTTACGGTAAAGTCCTGATTTTTTTAAGGTTTGTGTTGGTTTTCATAGAAAAAAACCAAAAAGACTACATTTTAAAAAACAAAAAATCCTATTATTTTCTGAGGGTTTTTTCAGAGTTAAATATTTTTAGTAAAAATATAATGATTTTTTTTTTTAAGGTGAACCCATTCATTGGATGGAAGAGGTAGAGGTGAAGAGAGAGTTTTAAAAGAGCTCTAAAGCATCACTCAATCTTTCCATTTTATTCTAAGTAATAATGAAACTGGCTTACCTCTATAGCCATTTTGGGATAGACCTTAAGTTTTGAGGGACAAATTAGATCTATCTTGAAGATATTTACCCGTTTAGTTAAGGTTTAAAAGGGCTTCAGGTATATTTACTGTACCAGGAAAATGAGTGCATGTCAGCCAGAGGAGTGACAAGTGCGAGGTGTCAAGAAGGAAAGTTTTATTCTTAGAGTAATGAAATATGATTTGAAGAATTTTATTGCGATGAGCTAAAAAATAATTAGCAAGAAATGCAAAGGTGCTTTCATGAATTGGAAAATTTAAAGCTGTCATTTTTTGTGATCTACCTTGAAGCTACTAGAACTTGTCTTAGATTAGGTACTAGTAGCTGTACCTAAAATAAATGTTGTCGTGTGATTACACTCCTCACTATGTTCAGTCTCAAGCGATTGGAGATGCATCTGAGACGTGCTGTGGCAATTTCTTAAGTAGTTTCGGTGTTTCTTTTTTTGAGTCTGATCTTTGTGTAGTGTGCAATATAAAAATTCTCACAAATATTTACGGAATGTAAATCTTCTGCTATGCAAGTTTAAAAATAAATTGTTTTGATAGTGTGCTACAGAGTGTCACCTGGGAATCTCAGAATAGTGCATGGAAGGAACTGGCCACGATCTGATTTCCATATGCATATTCTTAAAAAATGTCTCTTAATTGTCAAACAGTTGTGTTTTAAGAGTCATGAAAACTCTAGTGGTTCATTCAGTGGCCAATATGGGAGATCACTCAGGAATTTCTTAGAATGGTGAGAGAAGATAATCGGCATAGTATTCCCATGCTTTGCTGGTGGAAGATGTTTCTCCTTAAGCGTACAGATTTGCTGTATAATTTGATTATTTTGTCTTGGGAAAGAATTCACAAAGTTATGAGTGGTGGGTTGGGGTTATAGATACCTTCTGAAGATGGTCAAAGCCACAGCTTGACCATTAGGTAAATTAGAAGACCAATGACTTGTTTTAGAAACTGAACCACTGGCTTCTGAAAAGAATAGAATCAAATATTTGATCTCCTGGCAGAATTCCAAGTTTTAGAATTACATTTTTGTCTCATTAAAAAGTTCTCTCACTTTCAGCTGGGTTTGGTAGTTGTCACATCCTGTTCTCAGATGATTACTGAAATGGCTGCATGCTGTTGTGTTTCCATCCTGGTAAGATACGTAGTCTTCAGTGATGTGTGAAATGATACCCGTGTTTATGTGTCTGGACTGTGCCCTGGCTCGGATGGGCTGTGCGCGCTCTGAGGTCGTAGGGAGTTCAGATCACCCAGGCGTCCCACTTGGGCCCGTCACTTCTGCAGTCCTTGCACAGTAGCAAGAGCCTCTCCATCGCAGCTAGGGAAGATGCAGAAAGTCAGGTCCTGCTTTTGCTCCCCTGCTGCAGCAATGAGTTTGTTCCTGGGTTGTTTCCTTTACTCCCGAGCAAGGAAGGTTGTAGCAGTGGACGTACCAGAGGGCTCTGACGGTGTACTGCACAAAGCTAGAGTGCTTGCTAGGAGCATTAGGGCTGTGTACCCCCTCTAGTGTAAGCTGAGCTGATTTTCTGTAGTCTGGAATTTACTCTGAAATGAGAATCACTCTCTGAATTCAAGTGGTTGCGTGCTAGTGCTATTAGAAGGATGTAAATGATTTCCTTTATTTATGAGCTGCAGCTTTTGTAAGTGAAGAGTCCACAGTTGAATGCATTTTTGAAGCAAGTTAGTTTGGTGAAAGATTTCAGCATTTACCGTACGGTATCAGTATGACAAAAGAAACAATTGATTTCTTGACGTGGTTTTGTTGCTGTTTAAATATGCAACAGGAGTTTATTCCTTGATGAGATGGCAAGCAGTGCCTAGGAATGCTTTTTAGGCTTATAATTATGGAAATACCAAATTGGTGTTGGAGCAGTGTGGATAAAGCAGTATTTACTATTACTTACATAAGTACTAATCTGAATTAGCTTCTGATCCTGCAAGCAGTTGCTTTTGTTCCTACCTTTGTCGTGTGACTAGTACCGTGACTTTGTGTTTTTCCACTTGCTTAAAATCAAGCTAGAAATATAGTGTGTTACCACTTGGAGGCTGTTGTAAATAAGTGCAAGATAAGCATATCCACTGACCTCACAATTAACAGTTTTCTTCCTAAAGTATTCCATATAATACTAGTCAAAGGATTATAAAGCAAAAAAAAAGCCCAGAGATTAAATCTGAGCATTTTAGCTCTCTGTTGTTTCTACTATAAGTAGTACAAAAAGCCATAAGTTTTTATGTTAAAGTTCACTTGAGAGTCAACCTACAAATCTGAAGTTTTGTGAATTAGCCACTTCTACCTTAGGACAAAAAGGACTTTGGGAATGTGGAACACCATTCCGGCTTGTGAATCAAAGAGCTCCTTGTTGTAAACAAAAGGATGCCATTTGCAAAGTGATGCAACATTTTTAGAGGGTATGATCAGAGAATATGATTTCATTTTTCTTTCTAAAGCATCCAGAGATTTCACTGGCATTATTGGTGTGCAAAGGATGCCAAGCTGGGCTCTAGAAGAACTTGTAAACATATGAACTTTACATTCATTGAAGAAATCTCCTTTAGTCTTATTCCCAAATAAAATATTTCAGTTCCATTTCAGTACAGAAGGGATAGTACTATCAACAGCTTGTGATAGATGCAGTTTGTATTATAATTTACACAGTTTATTCCCAATTGTAAAAATTGGTGTGGTTTGGGAGAGGGATATGAAAATAAGTGAGGAGGTGAGAGAGTGAAAAGGAGAGAAGTTACCTAACATTTACCATTATATCTGTTTATAGCATTAACTCGCCACACAGCATGCTGCTCTCAGCTTTTGTGGCTGGCAGGAATGTTAGTGATTGGTTTTGATTTATTTTTTTTTTATATACTGACAATAACCTAATCACACAAGTTACTTGAGTTATGCCTGAGAAGTAAATGGGAAGACAAAACATACCGTGGTGCCGCAAAGCTGCGTATAAATAAAACTTATTTTTAGTGAGTTAATGAGAACAACTAGGAAAAGAGTACTATAGGAAGCACAGTAAAAATTTCATCAGTGGGTTTTATTGTATTTTATAGGCGGTGTCGGTTTGACTCTAGGTGGGTTGCAGTACGCGGCTTGGTTACTGACCGGCCGTCTGAGGTCCAGAGTGACTCTTGGCTGGAGCTGTTGAAGATGCTCTGGTGTGTCAGAGCGGTTTCCCACTGGCGGCTGTCCCTCAGGCTGGGTTGTCATGCGACTGCCTGTCTGTGCCTGCTGTACAGGTGAGAGGATGTTCTGCACAGCAAGTGTAGACAGGCAGACACATGACAACTCCGTCCAGCCAGTCCCTTGGAGCCATCACCGCTGGTGTGCAACAGTTTGTACCGTTCCGGTTTGGGGGCTTTGAGGGGGGTAACACACATAACAGAATTACACTTTAAAACGTTGGGAGCTGTAGAACAAGAACAGAAGTGGATTTTATTCAGGAAAAGAAGCATTTCAGTACATCAGTTGTTACTGTGCTGACGTTATCTCAGAGGTGCAATTTCAACAGACTGGTCACACTGAAAAGTTGGACAAAAATGATTGAAGCCATGGTTTATTTTATATGCAATTCATACAGGATTTTGCCTGCGTATTGTACTCACACATAGTAATTTAACCAGATGTTTTTACTCTTCTTGGAAGAACAGAAATACTGAAGTTCAAGATAAAGGATTTGTTTATACAGTACATATTTTCTAAGAGCAGATAAGTACAATAATCTTGCACGTTAAAAATAAAAATCTTTTTGTATAAATGGAGGAAACCACTTGCACATTAACCCGGTTAAAGGGAACGTGCTGGAAAGAAAACTGGTGGCATTTTATACCTATTTTGTTAATTTGTTACAGCCATACACTTATAACAATATTCCTTTAGTATTTTGCTTTGCACGTTATCTAAATTTAGCTTTCTCTCGAAATGTGTACTTTGTAAGAAAACAAAGTAACTTTATAGAGCTTCAAGAAATTTTTCAGCTAAACACAGACTATGCTATAGATCAAAAAACATGCAAATAGCATAATTTCGCATCACAAGATGTGCTGCTTTGGTAAACTTTCCTGTGCATAAAATACACACAGTGACTGTAATCCAGTTTAGCAGTGACACTTGCAACATCACTGGGATGTTCTTTCAAATGTCATAAAACACACTGCAAGCTTAAAAGGGGGAAAAAACAATTGTATTCTTTTTTTCTACAGAAATTAAATGATGCTGTTTTATACTGGTGTTCCTTAAATCGCTGTTGCTCGCTAGTGCCTCCATCGGTAAGAAACTAACTTGTGCTTTCAAACAATTCTCAAACATACCCCATACAGAATAGCAGCAAAACACTGAAGTTTCAGCTGGAAAACAGATTATGAAAAGGATGAATTTACCAAAAAGCTAAAGATGGAGATAGTGCTGAGGTTTTAAATTAGACTAATAATGAATTAATATGTAATTATTCCAGTGTTCTAGGTCTAATAATTATTTTGCCATAAAGGAAAAGGTGCATTTTCGCTCATATGCGAATCAAAGTGTACAAATTAATTTCTCAATTCTATGAATAAAATTCTGCTTGAGCATAACAAGATGGTATAAGATGTCTTTAAAAGAAAGAATGAAGCACAAAGCATGACCACCTAATTCAGATGCGAAAAGTTTAATTCAAAGGCATTAAATATTCTTATACTTTATGATATGCTTAAATTTTTGTAGCTCTGAGTGAAATTTTAAGTGAATACTTTAAGTTGGCATCTCTTCCTATCCGCTTGACCGATTTAAAGAAAAATAAAACTAGCAAATTAGAAGTACTTTTTAAACGTATAAAACACTGCTCATTTTATAGATTTTATCAAATTTAATGTCTGCATTTAGTTAAAGAAATTAAAGATCTTTAGTCTAGGAGAACATTTCGGTCTCAGTTTCTGTCATATGGATCCTTCCTGAAATAGGAATGAATTGTACAGTAAAATACACTGGCAACCTATAGTATAAAAGGACTGGCAGAACAAAAGTGTGCATTTTAAGGAATAGGTTTTCTGTTAACAGCTATCAGGTAGGTTATGCTGAGAGTAAAAGTTGAAAATGGCAAGCTTGTGCCGTCTTTGTAGTAACTGTACGCAAGGAGAAGTCACCAAAGAATCAGTAAAGAGCTTGAACTGAGGCAGATTTATTTTGCTTTCAGTTAATTCACTGGGTAGTACTAATGACTGGATTATTACCTCCACTTGATTCTTATTTAAAAACTGATATTCCTTGAAAGTGTAGTTCATTTGCTAAAAGAGCTGGACATTTTTACCTGCTGCATGTAGTTGATTCTCAAGCCCTTTACTGAATGAATATTTTAGAATGCTTGTGATGGAGGAGGGGGGGGGAGAAAAAAAAAAAAAAGCCAACAAACAACTCATGATTGCCAGTATTATATTTACTGAAATCTACGTTAAGGTTCTCACTTGAAATATCGGTAGCTTGGAAATTGAGTTGAGAATTGTATTCTCTCCAACTGTGATCAGGACTTCTTATTTAAGGACATGTTATTTTTAGATACTGTTTTGCAACACAGCATAAAATGCAGGACTGAGGTATAGTAGCATTATTCAGGAAAGTTTCATTCTTAACTGTGGCATTTCCTGTCTTTTTATAGGTTTAAACCTGACTCAGTATTATTTCAATTAGGATTTATTGTTTTTAAATAAAGTAGAATTCAAGAAGAAAAGCCTTTTGCAAGTAAAAGTAAAGTTATGCCCTTGATTAAAATTTGTTAAAAGCAAATACCTCTCTAAGATTTAAGGGGGGTTATTTTCCAATTTGCTTAACACATTTTAATTAAAATATTATAATATTCTATCATTCTATGTAGAAGTTCTGAATTTTTATGCAAGCATTTTGCTATTTTGATTATGATATTTTCTCTATAGCTATGACACTTGGGTGGTCTGCAGAAACATCTGTGGACGCACGGTGATAGTACAGAAAGGAGGGCAAGGAGCATGGAGAGGAGAGCAGCGTCTTTTAGTCCTCTGAAAGTACAGATACATTAAATAGCTCTAATGGTAATACAGAAGATAACATGCAACTTAACGACAAGGCAATAAAATGTCAAATGACATATTTTTAAAGCAAATTTTTTTTTTTCACATTTGGATGCTTGTTTGGTCTATATTACTGTAAAGTTAAATGACTTTCCTCCACCCTTCTTTGCTTTTTTTCTTTTCTTTTAACATGAAAGGAACATATACAAAAAGGTTGAAATATTTTTCTTTCTCTTCCCTATTTAATTTTGTTGAGTGAACTGAAAAAGATGCAAGCAAGTCCATTGCTGGAACACTCACCTATTTAAATGTTCCTACTGGCTTTAACTTGTTTCTCCTGGTTTTGTGCATTCTGTTTTAATATGAATTGGATAATTTAGTTTATATAGCAGGCTTAAGCATTGGGATTGTCCTGGTTTTACAGAAGCCTCACCATGATTTAGTATACATTGGATCCTTTCAATTTTTTATTATTTTTTTTTGGTTATTGCAAAAAGTAATATTTAGATATATTTGTCTTGTTTTGTTTTCCTTGAAATATTTGTATACAGCTATCTTGTGTTTGCCAACATGCATATTTAAAGCTTTTAGTTTTATAACTATGGATATCTTTTCCGTGTAATTCTGATTGAGAACTGGTTTCAACTAAAACAGCACGGTATTAAGGACCACAGAATCACTTAATTCACTTTAAAAATGTTTTGATTACTGAACCAAAGTAGATATACTTCCTTATTCATTCCTAACAATACAGGCTTTCTTTCCCTATCTTTGCACACTGCAT
>VWZK01011504.1:30575-50130 GCA_013396935.1 Baryphthengus martii | reverse complement strand
GAGGGTGATTTCCCACTTTGGAGGGCAAAATTGGTATTATGATCCTGGTGGTGCCTTGGGCCGGTGGGGCTGAGCTTCCCAGTCTCTCCATCCCCATCCCAGTGGGATTGAGCCTTCCAATCCCTCCATCCTCATCCCAGTGGAGCCTCCCAGTCTCTCCACCCTTGTCCCAGTGGGGCTGAGCCTCCCAGTCCCTCTATCCTTATCCCAGTGGGGCTGAGCTTCCCAGTTCCCTCCATCCTCATCCCAGTGGACCTTTCCAGTCCCTCCGCCCTTGTCCCAGTGGGGCTGAGATTCCCAGTTCCCCCCTTTTTCATCCCAGTGGGATTGAGCCTTCCAATCCCTCTATCCTCATCCCAGTGGGGTTGAGCTTCCCAGTTCCCTCCATCCTCATCCCAGTGGAGCCTCCCAGTCCCTCCACCCTTGTCCCAATGGGACTGAGCTTCCCAGTGCCCTCATCCTTATCCCAGTGGGGCTGAGCTTCCCAGTCCCTCCATCCTCATCCCAGTGGGACTGAGGCTCCCAATTCCCTCAGGCCTGAGGCTCCCATTCTTCCCATCCTTACCCCAGTGGGTTTATCCCATCCCAGTTTCCCACCAGTTTCCTGCAGGTTCGGTGAGGACAGGGACTGGGAAGGGCCAGACGCATCCCAAACCTGGACACTCACATCCCAGCGACACCCAAACAGGGATCAAACCCCACCTTGGGGTGGGGGGTGGGGTGGCCGATTCCTCAGCCCCCCACCCAGGGCACCGTGAGCCCTTTGCAGGGGGGGGACACCGAGCCGGGGGGGGGATGTGTCCCAGTTTTCCCCAGTGCTTCCAGCTGCCGGAATCCGGAGGCGCAGCCGCCCGGTTGTGATTTACCGACGGCGGCTCCTCGGGAGACATCTGCCTCCTGTCAGGGCTTTGTTCCGCTCGGGCGCTGCGGTTCTTTGTCCGCCCGGCGCTCCCAAAATGTGGAATTTTATCCTGGTTTTTGGTTTTTTTTTCCCCCCCTTTCTTCCCGCAGTGATTTGCCTTTTCCCCCACCCCGGGAATTTCCCTCTTCCGGAGGCGATTTGCTTTTTCTCGCGTCGATTGGCCTTTTCCCTGCCGCATTCCCGAGAAAACGGGAATGGGGAACGACGACAAGCGGGGAGCTCCAAGATCCAGGAGCGGGAATGCGCCTTGGGATTAAGGTTTGGGGTGTGGAAGGGGTGCAAGCCCAGATGCCAGGGTGAGGGGCACCGCCTAATTCCCGATTTTCCCTCCATTCCCCCACCCCACCAAGTGAATATCCGAGAGGATCCATTTGGGGTTGGAAAAATCCCCAAAATACAGCAGGGAAGAGCTTCTTTACCGGCCAAACTGGAGCAGCACCCACCAAGGGATGGGTGATGGTGGGAGAAGAGGGGGGAACGAGGGTCAGGAGACCCCGATTCCTCCTGGAAATTTGGGATTTCATCAGGATTTGCCCAAACCAAGAGAGGCAGCAGCTCCTTGGAGGCTTCTTTCCCTCCATCCCACCATCTCCGGTGGGATCTCCAGTGGGTGCTCCTCAGGCATGGAGGAGGAAAGAGGTAATTTTGGGCAGGATGCTGAGCTCCATCCCCTGAGATTGGGACTTTCCTGGGAGATCCTCCCTCCTCCAGGACTTGGATGCTCCGTTTTCACCCCAAAAAACCCGTCCATACTTCCTTGCACCGACTCCTCTTCCGGCAGCAGAGCTCCCAGGAAGGCGCCCGGATCCGATGGCAAAAATAACCTTTTTTTCCCATCGTTTTCCAACCGTTTTCCCCCTTCCGCCTCATTTCGGGACACGGACGGTTGAGTCGGAAGCGCCGCTTCCTGCAGGGAAGCCTCATTTTGGGCGAAGAAGCCTCAAATTTGGCCACTTTCAGCCTTCAGGGGGGAACATTTAGGAAAATTTGGCTGCAGCCTTGACCTCCACGGGCGATTTCCAGCCTCCAAATCCCCATTTTCCACAGGGAATGGGAATTAAATGCCTTTTTTTTCAGGTCCCTGGCAGCTTTTGAAACCTCTCAAGGTCCAGCTGCTGCTTTGGGGATTAATTTTTCCTGCTTCCAAATCCCCGTTGCAAACAGTTTCCCGTTCCCCAGCCTGGAAAATCCTCCCAAAATCCCAAATATTCCCCTCGAACCATCTTTTTTTAAATTTTTTGGATTTTTTTTAGTATTTTCCGCCGGCGTTTCTACTCCTCGCGATGCGAGGAGGTGAAACCTTTGCCGATGGGAGCGGGGTGGAGGTTGGCTCTGTCCCTCTCATATATCATTTTTATTTCCTGTTGTAACTGACAAATTGTTCCGTATTTTATATCGGATCCCTCCAGGCGAAGGGGGCTGCGGGATGTGCTGCTTTTTCCTTTTTTTTTCCCTTTTTTTTTTTTGTTTTACCTGGAGAAAAAAAAAAAGGGGGGGAGATGGAGGGGTGGGCAAAAGAAGAGGCGTAAAATCCAATAATAAAATAAAATCATAAAAAAAAAAAAGTTCGAATCGTCCGAAAGAACAGCCCTGGTGGTAATGAGCACCGCAGAGATGCTCCATAAACCCGCGGAAAGCTGCAGGGATGGGGAAAAAAAGAGGGAATAAAAAGCAACCAGGCAGAAATTCCGCTTCCCCACCCTTGAAACCCCCCCAAAAAAACCCTCTCAAAAACACCAGGGAAATTTTCAACCCCCAGACCCCCAAATCCCACTGATTTCCCCATAAAACAGCTGGTTAAAAGAAAAAAAACCAACCCCTCGTTGGGAAAAAAACCCCAAAATCTGGATTTTTACGCCCTTTTTTTTTATTTTTCACGGGAAGCTTTGCTGCTTCTCCTTAAAACGCCGTTTCCGTCGGGATTTTAATTGGCTTTGAAAAGGTCAGGCGACGTTTTCTTCCCGCAGGTTTCATTTCCCTTTTATTTATTTGCCCCCGGAGAGGGGGGAAGAAAAAAATAAAACCTCCTTGGCTACGTTTTGCCGCTTTCGGCAAAAAAAAAGAGGGTTGATAAAATTCAAAAGAAATGTATGAAATTTAAAAAAGTGGATTTTTTCCTTTTTTTTTAAATTTTTTTTTAATTTTTTTTATTCCTAAGCTGAAATCCTCGGGTGCCTCTTGCTGATCGTTGCTGCCAAAGGCTCCGGATTCCCTGCGATGCTCCCCCGTGGGGATTTTTTCCCTATATTCCCATTTTTTGCCCCATTTTAGGGAGATTTATGGGATTTTGAGATGTGGTTTTGTTGGGGGGGCGGGTTTCATCAACGAACCCAACCCCATCCGCCCGCTCCGGTGCCAACCTCGGACAGACGGACAAAGCGTCACCTTGGTCCCGAATGATCCCAAATCCTTGAGAATTGCCTCATTTTACATTTCCCCCCCCCCCCGTTTCCCACCTCTTGGGGAGTCCCAAATTGTCTTTTGGTGGCAGAAGGAGCGTTTCGGTGGCCACCGCTCGGCTTTCGGTAGCCACCCAGCGGAACATCCGTAGCCACCAGCCGCCGACACCCTGCGGGGACGTTTTTTTGGGATGAAAACCCGGCGTTTTCCAACGCCAGGGCCCAAATCTCTGCGGTGGGAAGGGATCAACGCCCCCCCAAGGTGGCGACGCCCGGGGAACGCTCCGCGCCGCTGCGGCCGGCGGCGGGATTTTTCCCTCCTCCTTCCCGCCGTGGCCGCCTTGCAAATCTCCCGATTTTTATGGGTTCTTCGATCCGTTCGGAGCGTTTCTGGCTTGTTTATAAATATCCCTGTCTATAAATAGCAGCGCAGGGAGAAAGGAGCCGTTAGCCCAAGGCTCTTCAATCAGGCCGGGGAAATAAATCCGAGGAGGAAACGAGCTGCTCTTTTCCAGCGGGATAAGGAAATCGGGGCCACTATGGGCCCAACGGGCTTTTTACCGGCGGGGAAGCGGCGGAAAAAATGTCACCCGTGGGACGGCTGTTCCCTCGGGGACCTCGGCTGGGTGGGTTGGGGAAGGGGTGGCAGAGGGGTGGCCCCTTTTCCCGTGGGATTGCAAAAAAAAAAACCAGTGGAATGGTCGTCTCGAGGAAAATGAGAGTTTGAGAATTAAAAGGAGCGGTGGATGTGGACGTGGGGAGCCAACGCCGGTGGAGAAACAGCCCCGTGTCCCTCCAGTCACCTTCAAAAGGGGAATTAATGCTCCTTTTCCAGCCTGACACCCCCCCCCTCCCGCCTCTCCAGCTCTTCCTCAGCCTGGAGATGCTTCCCCAAGGGTCAAGCCTCTTATTTCTTGGAGGAAAAAAATCTCCGTCAGACGAGATGCTGACGATTTGGGGGTGCAGAGACCGCGCCAAAGCTTCCAGGGTGCACACAGAGGGCTCGAGGGGGGGCAGATCCAGCACATCACCCCCTGAGACGGTGAAATTTTGGGAGTGAACCCCCCCCTCCCCAGCTCCCTTTTCTCCCCCGGCTGGGAGAAGCAGCCGCTGCCGCTGCATCCCGGTTTTCCAGCCGCTCTTCGACAGGGGGAGCGTCGTGTCCGTGCATCCGCTGGCAGCGGGGACACCACCGGCACCGGCAGCCCCCCTTCCCCAGCACCCTGGGCGGGGGTCCTGGTTCCCTGCTCTCCCTCCCAGCTTTTTTTCCAGAGGATTCCTCGGGATGTTCTCGCAGGGAGCTCGTCCTTCGCCAAAGTCAAGCCGAATTTGGCAGAGTCTCTGCCGCGCTGGCAGCGAGGAGAAAAAAAAATCGGGATTATCCTGAAGGAGGCCGCTGGGAAAAGGGGGGGATTCGGTAGCAGCATCCTCTGCAGGAGGAGGGGATGGGGAGGGAGGGGAACACAACCTCATATTAGACACTAGAGAAGCCAAGCAGAAGGCAGCAGCCCCCAGGGAGACGACCCCAACCGACGGTACTTTGCTGCAGACTCTCTCCGATGGGCTAAATCCTGCCCAATCCTCCCAGGCACCGGCAAACGCAGGATACGGCCGCTTTGGGCGGAGCAGACGACGAGAGAAACGAGGGGAAATCGAAAGGGAACAGATTTGACTTCTGCCGTCGGTCTCCGGGGTTAAAAATTAAAACGGTAGAAAAAAAAAAAATCAAAATAAAAAATGAACCCCTCTGACTAATTGTCTTGGACTCGCCGATCAAAAGGAAAACGCTTCGCTGCGGGCGAGGAGGGAGCGGGGTTGGAGAGGGCGTCGGGTGGCAAAAGGCGGCGTCTTGGGTTCGCAGAATTCCCGAGGCTTTTACCTCTCCGGGGCTCCTTTTCTGGGCAGCCGCCTCCCGTCTGGGCTCTGCTAGTCCCAGCTCGTCGCCCGCGCCGCCGTTCCGGGCTCTTCGGAGGGTTGGGCTCCTTTGATGAGGGAAAATGCACCGTTCGCCCCGTGGAAATGGCGGGACGGCGGGATGGAGGGTGCTGGTGGGGTTAGGGCTGAGGAGAGACCATGGAGCTGGTGGGAGACCTTTGAGGGTTGGGTTTTGAGTTGGAAGAGTCCGGCCTTGGGGTGTTTCGGCACCAGGGGAGCCTCCTCGTCGTGGCTCTGCTCTTGCATCGCTGGGCAGGCCCGTGGAATCAGAGCGGTTGGGTTTGGAAGGAACCTTAAAGGTCATCTCATTCCATGGGTAGCGACACCTCCCGCTAGACCCGTCCAACCAGGGATCCATCCCCACCTCAGCTTTGCTTTTGCATCAGGAAAACATCCCCAGCTTGGCTTTGCTCTTGCACCTCAGGACCATCCCCAGCTTGACTTTACTTTTCCACCTGAGGAGCTTGCCCACCTTGACTTTGCTCTTGCACCTCAGGAGCTTCCCCACCTTGACTTTGCTCTTGCACCTCAGGAGCTTCTCCACTTTGGCTTAGCTCTTGCACCTCAGGAGCTTCTCCACCTTGACTTTGCTCTTGCACCTCAGGAGCTTCCCCACCTCGACTTTGCTCTTGCACCTCAGGAGCTTCCCTATCCTGACTTAACTTTTCCACCTGAGGAGCTTCCCCACCTCGACTTTGCTCTTGCACCTCAGGAGCTTCCCCCCTTTGGCTTTGCTCTTGCACCTCAGGAGCTTCCTCACCGTGACTGCTTTTCCACTTCAGGAGCTTCCCCACCTTGACTTTGCTCTTGCCCCACTGGACATCCCCATCCCAGCCACACTTTTAAACTGGGGAAACATCCCAACCTTGGCTTTGTTTTTGCACCAAGAGACCATCCCCACCTTGACTTCGCTCTTGGGAGCACCCAACCAGCAGCGCCAAGCCGAGCAAAGGCCTCCCTCCAGTTCCGCACCCGCTTCGCCGGGTGATCCTTTGCAAGAATTTCATGGGGATGCCGAAGGGAAGGAAAAAAAACAAACCCAAACCCAAAAACCAGAGGCAAAAATGTGAGGAGAGCACATTTCTCCAAGTGCTGCATCCCGAGCGGAGCCGGGGCGAGCCGGGCGCAGCGGGCGGCTGGATCCTGGGCGGCCCGGCCTGTTGCAACTCGTTCCCCGCATATTTTCCGGCTGCGTCGGCGAAATTCTGCCTCCCTTTGGGGCTTCGCGAGGCTCCGGAGGCCGCAAAGCGATTCCCCCCCCCGCCCCCTCCGCCTCCTCGATCCCGCGATTTTGCCGCTCCTGCCAAAAGACGGCCCCGAATTTCCCTGTCTGCCGGATCCTGCCTCCGTCCTACGCCCCGTTGGCGACTGGGATGGAGCCTCCCTGCTCTGGGAGGGCTGGAGGCGTCCTGTGGTTTGGGATTTTTTTGTTGTTGTTGCATGAAAATGAATTAAAAGCTTAAAAAAGGATGAAAATAAACCGACGTGGCCACGCAATCGTCCCCCCCGACGTCAACCTGTAATTAAGGCCGTGATGAAATTCCGACAGGTTTCGCTCCGCGGAAAGTCCGTCTCGCCTGGCAGTAAACTCCATCTCGCTTTAATTGGCTCTAATTTGCATGAAAACAATTATCGACCGCGTTTTGCCTCTGGAAAGGTTGGGAAAGTTATGGAAGTGAAAAAAAAAAAAAAAAAAAGGATTCGTGAATCACCGGCATCGTCAGGCGTGTTGGATCCGGGAAGAGCCGGAGCCTTTGGGTCTTGGGGTGTAAAGCTCGAAATGCTCCATGAGGTCGGAAAGGGAAGGGGGAAGATGGGATTTGGCTGGAGACGGAGTCAAGGACTGGTTTGGGAAGAGGGGGGAAAAGGTGCCCTGGAGCCCCAGGGATGGGCTGGGGGCTGGGGAAGCCAGGCCCAAGCATCGCCGGAGCCGGTTGGGATGAATCGATCGCGAGCAAAAACGTTCCTTCAACCTTAAAGGGGAAAAATTGGGGTGAAAAAACCTAAAAATCAGGGCTCACCAGGGTGTCCAGCACCAGTGGGTGCACCCCCGGCCCAGCCCGAAGGGAATCGGAAGCGCTCGGCGCAGGCAAAGCCAATTTTTGCCTTGCTTGTTTTTTTTTTTTTCAGCCTTTCTTGCTTCTCAAAGCCAAAAAAATCACCACGTGCAGCTCAAAAAAAGCTCCCAAACCCCCGAGAAACCGTAAAACCCAAGCCCCCAGATCTCCTTTTGCACATCCCATCGGCCTCCTCCGGGATTTCGGGGGCTCAGGGAGGGCTCCCCCGGGAGCCGGGCCACGTGGCGGCGTTTAAGCGAGTGCCGTAAATCACGACCGGCTGCCAAGTGGGGAAAGCGGAGGGAAAAACACCCCACGGAGGCGGCTGCGGTTGGAGCCACCGCCTCATGCTCCCGGTCTCCTGGGGTTGGAGATGCCTCAGGGGTGCCCTGCGCGTCCCCCCCACTTCGGGGACAATCGAGGGATGTGATTCCTCCCCCCTCTACTTCGCACGGCGTTCGGGTGACATCGGACAGGTGTCCACCCAAAAGGTTGTGCTTTTCAGGGGGGTGTTTTCCAGGAGGTCTTGTTGCGTCTGGTGGTTGTTTGGCTCCTGAGGAATTTGGGAGCATCCCAAAAAAAACCCCCTTGCAGCGGTGGTGCATCTTGCTATGCGTGCTCTGGTCACTAGATGGGGAGATAACAGCTTCGCATGAGCTTCAGGAGCTGCTGCCTGCTCCTGCCTGGCTGCTAAAGCTCCTCCAACCTCCCAGAGCTGGGATTTCCAGCCATGAGCTGGAGCTGGATGGATGCTGGAGGTGAAGGGGTGCTGGAGATGCACCCCAGTAACCCTGCACTGAGGTGATGGGCACCCATCCAGCTTCATCCCAGCGAGTCCAGGTCAATTTGAAATAGAGGAGTTGTGGTCCAGGGCTTGTCCTCACCCCGTGGTCACCTGGATCCTGCTGCTCCTGGGGGTGGGAGGTGAAGGAGGATCCTCCCAGCTCCCAAACCTCTGGCCCAGCACCAGAACCCCAACAGGAGAAGCTTCAGGAGATGCGATGGGTGCTCCATCAGTAGCGCTGTAATTCCTCGTCCGTCCTCCCCGGGAGGCGAAGAGGACGGCGAAGCCGCCGCCCAAGCACCCCAAGACGGGATGCTCGACCTCGGCATCCCTCCCTTCCCTCCTCATCCTTCCCAGCCTGGGGTACCGAGCCCTCCCCACCATCCACCCTCGGCAGCCGGGAAGCGGCGAATCCTTGGCGGCCAGGGTTGGAACGAGCGGCCGGAGCCGCATCTCGCCGGTGCCGCGAGACTTGTCTCTATCTCGCCTCCCCAGGCATGAGTTATAATGTGCAATAAAAAGGAAATCAGAGCATTGATGCCAGTTACTGTGACTAATCCAAGACCCAGCCTATTAACTGGTGAGTGGAGCATCCGTCTCGGCTCTCATTAGAAACTCAGCCAACTACCCAGGGATAAATCTTTCAGCGCGTGTAGGAGCGCGGCTCAGCGGCCGGAGCATCCAGCTCGCCGGCTTTTTGTTCCTCTTGGAGAGGCCGAAGGGCAACCGGGCGCTGGGTCTTAACGGAGGGATGCGCAGGGGTGGAGGTGGTCCCCAGTTTTGGGATGGGTAAAGGGAGGGAGGGGTAGGAGTGTGGCAGAGGGGGACAAGGAAGCAGGATGAGCCCCGGGAGCATCCCACGCAGGCGGAGGTGGGGAAGGGAAACTGAGGCACGGAGCAGTTAGTGCTCAGGCAGCGCTATCCTCACATCTTATTGCCAACAGCCTCCCGTCACTAACAGCACCCCATTGCAAGTGGCCTCTCGTCACCAGCAGCATCCTATTGCCACCAGCATCCTAGCAACAACATCCCATCACCAGCAGCAGCCCATCATTACCAGCATCTCATCACCACCAGCATCCCATCATGACCAGCATCCCATCACCAGCAGCATCCCATCCCAACGGCATCCCATCACCGACAGCATCCCATCACAAACAGCATCCCAGCACCACCAACATCCCAGCACCCGCAGCATCCCATCACCAAGAGTATACCATTATCCGTACCTCATCACCACCAGCATTCCATCACCACCAGCATCCCATCACCACTAACATCTCATCACCACCGGCATCCCATCCCAACGGCATCCCATCACCAGCAGCATCCCATCACCAACGGCATCCTATCACCACCGGCATCCCATCACCAGCAGCATCCCATCATTACCAGCATCCCATCACAAACAGCATCCCAGCACCACCAACATCCCAGCACCAGCAGCATCCCATCACCAACGGCATCCCATTATCCGTACCTCATCACCACCAGCATCCCATCACCACCAGCATCCCATCACCACCAGCATCCCATCCCAACGTCATCCCATCACCAGCAGCATCCCATCGTCAGCATCCTATCACCACCACCATCCACAGTGTCCCATCACCAGCAGCCTCACCCACCCTTCCCTGAAGGCCACGGTGGCTCCGCTTCCTCTCCCTCCCGTGCTCTTATTTGCTTTATCCTCGTCTCTCTCCATTAATCTCAGCGGGATTTATGGGAACACGTTATTTATCTTTTTCTCCTTCCTTCGCCAGGCCGGACTGGAAGGTCCACACCTTTTTATAGCGCAATAAAACCCGGACAATGAAGAGGATTTCGTGCGGCTTTCCAGCCCCCCGGGGGAGCAAGGGGATGTCACGGAAGGTGAGGCCTGGGACGCCACGGCCACCCGTGTGAGGAAGCGACGGCTCAGCCGCGGAGGTGTAACCCAACAAATCACCTCCCAGAGATGTTTGGTGGCATCTCGTAGGAGGTTGTTGATGGCCACGAGGGATGTGGGTCCTCGTGCCTCAGTTTCCTTCCTGGCCCCATATATTTGGGTGTTGCGGCTTTACTGATGGGCTTTCTAAGGCAAGGGCATCCTCCAGTTTGTCCCATTGGAGGGCTGACCTTGAAGGTAGGGCAGAGGAACCGCCATCAAGGTCCCCATTGACCGATGGGGCCACCCCTCCACGTGCAGGGTAGGGACACCTCTCAGCCCAGTGCCAACCACGGTGGTGGGGTCACAGCCGTCCCTCCTTACCCATCCCAAAACAACGGAGCTTGGGCTGGACCCCCAAATCCCCTCCCTTAAATTCCAAAGGCTTCCCCAACTCCTTCCTCCTGCAAAATATTCCCTTCAAACTCCTTGAATTTTACGTAATTCCCTGACGTTTGCTTCCAGCCCGGCACCGGCGCGGACGTTGCCTTCCAGTTGACCGGCTCTTTACGGGAAGCTCTCCCCATTAAGCCACCGGTGCCAGCCCTGCCTTGGCCGGGGGCGTTGATTTAAAAGCTCCTCACGGCTGCTTCACATAAAACCGTCGTCTGGCGACTTCAGCGAAATCGATAGAAAGCGGATTCGAATCCAGTTGAAAAATCCCCAGATCCGGGGCCCGGGTGCCGTAAATCGGTATCGAAATGAAACCGGCACGACTGGGAGAGGAGATGGGGAGTTAAGGTTTCCCTGCGGCCAAGAGATCAGCTGGCGAGCGCGGATGGTCCCAGCTGGCTGTGGTGGAGTCGCTCCGGTGTTGCCCGGAGAGCGGTTGCGGGGTCTTCAGAGCAATACAGGGCAGTAGGAGGTGGAAAGGAACCTCTGGTCCCTCCATGTCAACTGGGAGATGAATCTGAGCTCTTGTTGAGGCTTTTTGGGGTGTCACAGCAGGATTTGGTCGAGTTGAGGCTGCAAGGACCAGCAACGTTGGCTGGAGGGGCCCCTGAGGGCCTCTTGGCCAACATAAGGCCATTGGAAGTGACCAAAGCTTGAAAACATCACGGATGAACACGTCAAGTACGGAGATTGTCCGCTTGCCCCAGGGCTTCCACCCTCCCTGTCCTGTGCAAACATCAAGAGCTGCATTAGAATCAGTAGGGACCTTCACGGCGGTTCCTCTGCCCTACCTTCAAGGTGACGCCACCGATGGGACAAACTGGAGGCTGTCCTTGGCTAGAAACCGCTGCTGAAGACCACGAAGGTGAGACCCAGCCAACACATCTTGGACTTGGAGAACACCCTCTTCTCTCCAGCCTGGAGCAAACCTCACCGTTGATCTCCAATTACTCAGTTCGAGGAGGTTTTCCCACTCGCCTACGCGTGTGGACACGGAGCCGGCCTCCCACCGCCTGCCACCGGCCCTCCTCCTGGAGGACCGACATTTTTTTTGGAAGCCAGTCCTAAAATCCCAGGCTCGGAGGTGTTTTTACAACCCCCTCATCCCACCCGCGGCTGCGACTGGGGCCGGCACGGAGCGGTGTCCCCGCGGGGAGCCGGCCCTCACCTCTTGGCCGGGGTTCATCTGGCATCTCCTCGTGTGAGTAGTCGCCTTGTGGAGGAGCTGGAACGTCTCCAACCTGATGGTTTTCATTTCGTTGTCAGCTCCTTGCCAGCATCCGGCTTCGCTGGCTCGCGGCTGAGCGTCCGTCGGGTGGGAGAGACCTGCCAGAGTGGGTGGTGGCATCATCCTGATTGCTGCTCAGCACCTTCCAACCAGGGCTGCTCCACGGATTGGTGCCCCTTTTTATTGTTTTTTTCACAGAAATATCACCCAGGTGGGCTCTGAAAGTTGAGCTGTGGTTTCTGGATGGTCCCAGGGCACCTCCGCCACCGCTGAGGACCTACTTGAGATGGTGCACATGTGGTGGGACCAAGACGCGCCACGGGCCGGGGTCATTGCACAGGCGTGTTGCACCACGCACGTGGTCACCTTTGGGTGACCCTGGCTGCTCTTCCCAGCACCAAAGACAACTCAGCAATGGCTCAGGCATGGAGGTGTAACCCATCCTCATCGTCTTCTACCACCCACTCAACGGTGTTGACTTGGTGACCACAAGCCACCGGCATGGACTCGGTGACCCGAGACACCCCCACGGGGGTTGCACCAGCCCCTCACGGACGGAGACACACCTCAGCTCCGCGGCTCCTCGCCCTCGGCCAACCAGCAGCTTGGCCAAGCTCCCTCATCTCCCACCTCGTTAACGTCGGGGGGATTGGTGGGCCTTTGGTATCGCCCCCAAACGCCTCGACCTTGGAGAATCGGCCGTTTCACGTGGACTTGACGGACAAACCGACGACGCTCGAGCCTTGGCCGGGCGCGAGCTGCCTTATCTCGCGGCGTTCGGGGCTATTACGGTGCCGCCGTCGCTTTATAAGGATGGATGGTTAGATGGAGATAATAAAGCCCAGGAGCATTAAATCTTCGCGAGACACCGGCCACGCTGCCTCATCCACCAGCCTGAAAGCCCTCTAGATGTTTTTCATAATTTGCAATTACTTTTTTACAGTTCCCTCCCATAACTCTGTCCATCATCCGGGTCAAAATATACAACGCGTGGGGGAGCGGGAGTCATAAAAACGGGAAAACAAACAGTTTGTCTTCAGGGAGATTAACGCGCAGTTAAAAGACCCGTTTTAACACCCTCGTCGTGCCGTCAGCCAATTAGCCGATCTAATGGGCTCCGCTTGATATTTGAGGTTGATTTTATTTCGCAACGATACCGGCGGCGGCGGCGGCATCTTCGCGGCACGCGGCTTGCGCAAGAGAGCGGCCGTTCGGGGATAATCCCAAAGGGATTGGGCAAAGGGGATTCTCCTTGAAATTCAGCAGTTGGGAAAAGGATGGGAAGAAGAGGATCCTGAAGGGCAGATAAATCAGCGTTGGGTTCGTGGTCGGTGGCTGTGGCATCTTTGCATCACGGGGCTTATGCAAGAGAGTGGAGGTTCGGGGATAATCCCAAAGGGATTGGGCAAAGGGGATTCTCCTTGAAATTCAGCAGTTGGGAAAAGGATGGGAAGAAGAGGATCCTGAAGGGCAGATAAATCAGTGTTGGCTTCATGGTTGGTGGCTGTGGCATCTTTGTGTCACAGGGTTTACGCAAGAGAGCGGTGGTTCGGGGATAATCCCAAAGGGATTGGGCAAAGGGGATTCTCCTTGAAATTCAGCAGTTGGGAAAAGGATGGGAAGAAGAGGATCCTGAAGGGCAGATAAATCAGCGTTGGGTTCATGGTCGGTGGCCACGGAGGGTAATTGCCCGGTGTGGATCCTCCGATGACTGCAAAGGGTTGAAGGTTCTCCGTTAAGGATCTTTCTTCTCCGCCGGTTGAATGAAATTTGGCAGATCTGAGCATCGCTGCCCCATCCAGTTGGTCTTGGCCTCCGGGTGCAAAATTGTGAAGTGACGCACACGGGGAATTGTCTCATAAATAGTCATTTTTTTACCCCTTTACCCTTTCCAGTTGTCTACTTTTAAAACAAATGACGTCAGAGATGTGTCTCCAAAGAAAAAAAACAAAAACAACCACTCGACCCTGCCGCCCTCCTGCCCCTCCTTCTGCTCTTTGAGAATCCCTTCAGTTAAAAATAAAAAAAAAAAAAAAATGTGACCGGTTTCCAAACATCCCATTCATGGGAGCTGGAAAGGGGCCACGTTTGGCTCCGACGGAGCCGTGTCTTTTCTTGGCTGCCGTTGGAAAGATCTGGGGCAAAATATCATCTGTTTGATTGCTCCGCTGGCTGGGAGGGGTGCGGTGATGGAGGGCTGGGGGTAGGGCAGGATTTTGCCCCGAGAGAGGAAGCCGAAAACCATAACTCCTCGTGAAAGCGATATTTTTGGAAACTTTGCCGCGGTTAGCGGTGCTGGAATGCGGCTCCTCGCGGCGAGTGACAAGGAGGAATTATGCTGGGACAGAAAATGGCCTTTCTTCGCCCTCCTGCCCGGCTCACATCGAGATTGACACCCAATATTATTTTTTTTTTTTGAGGCGAGGAACATTTCCTGGCACGGTCCCGATCCCTTCCCACATCTGCGGCTCCGGGACGACGTCGTCCCCTCCCAGATGTCCCGTCCCATGTCATCTTTGTACAGCAGCCACCCTCCTCCCCCTAGACCCCATCTCCAGCCCCTCAGCCCTTCTCCAATCGCCGGAGAACCAGTTCCATCAACAGATGGGGCCACTGACTGAGCTTTTCCGCTCTTTATTCCCTTTCCCAGCGGTTTTTTGCTACAAATTTCTTGCTTTGCTTCAGACAAATTCATCTGAGCGGTAGAACAGCCCCTGAGCAGGAGGCATCCAGGATTTTTGGCTTAAAAAATAAAAGCTGGTTGCCGGCAGGGAATGGATCCCTGATGCCTCCCCCACCTTGAGAAGCCCCGAGCTCCCAACTCATACTGGGAAGACTGAAGTGGAAGGAAACAGCCAAGAGAGGCCTTTGGGGGATGTTGTGGTCGTTGGGCACCTCCGTGGCCTGTGGGTTTGAGTTCCTGACTTATTTCTACCTCGGTGACGTTTAAAAACGGATTTGGGGCATGAGAACCAGCTGGGGCTGGGCTGGAGGGAGGTTTTCCTCGATGAATCACCGGGGTTATCCCTGCGAGGGGGGAAAGAGCATGTGGGTTTTGTAGCTTGGGAAGGGAGTGGGGGGGGAAAATGCACATGGGAAGGGAAGAAAAAAAAGAAAAGGAAAAAAAAAACATTAGGAAAATGAAACCAACTGATGACTAAATTGCTTTGGTTAAACATCTGCAGAGCGTTACGGACACGGCGTTGTCTTCAAACCAGACACGCGGCTCCAGCCGGCCTCTCCCAGCTCGGGTGAGCCCTCCTCGCTCTTCCACTCGGCTCTGAGGGAAGCAGCGGCTTTTATAAATAGCAGCTGAGAGCTCCTGGATGGGAATTCGCCTGACTTAACGGGCCTCTGTTTAGACTAAGTCTTGGCAGCTCCCACAAAAGGGAATCAAGCGTGAGCCGGCATCCCGGGTGACCCGATCCCGGCCTGTCTGGGTGGTGGGATTTAAGGGTCCAGCGGTCAAGCTGAGTTTCCATTTCAGCAGCTTGATGGCACCTTGGGCACCTCCAGTTGGGCTTCATTGTCTTCCACATCAGGAGCTCCTCGCAGGACCACGAGAAGAGGTGGTTTTTGGGCTGACTCTTCTCACCTTCGCTGCTGCAGGATAATTTAGAGTCGTGGAGTTTCAGAATCGTGGAATCGTAGAACCATGGAATCAGAGAATCAGAGAATCGTAGAATCAGAGAATCGTAGAATTGTAGAATCAGAGAATCGGAGAATCAGAGAATCAGAGAATCGTAGAATGAGAGAATCAGAGAATCGTAGAATCATAGAATGGCTTCAGCTGGAAGGCACCTTAAAGATCATCTCGTTCCAACCACCCTGGCGTGGGCAGGGACACCTCCCACTAGACCAGGGTGACCAGAACCTCATCCAGCCTGGTCATAATCACCTTGTCATCTCCCAAGACTCATCCCAGGCTGAAATGATGGCTGGCAGGAGGTGAAATCCCCCCCACGGAATCCACTACCCCACATTTTGGGTCCATCTGGCTGAATCTCGAGCTGCTCACTCACAACAAGGTCCTCCCCGGCTCCCACGGGTCACACCAACCCTCACCTGCATCCCACTGGGATTTCGGGAGGAAGGACCACGACCGCCTGGTGTCCCTGCTGCAGCGTGGAGCAGCCCAAATCCCTCCCGCTCCACCGAGCCAGGGCTGCTCGGTGGCCAAGCAGCCGCGGGACGAGCCAAGAAACTGTTTAGATCCAGCAACTCAAAAAACCTGGCAACGGCCCCGTCTGCGCAAAAGAACTTTTCTCTTGGCTACCAGGCTGTTTTCCATCCCTGGGTTGTTTCTCCGGCTCGGTTCATGTTTATAGTGGATTAACCTGCTGTGAGGAGCCCAGGTATTATTTATGGCTAATTATTGGCATTTGGCTGGCTGGGAGGATTCGCGGGAATACGATCCCGCGGCGCTTACCCGGCTTGTTCCAAACTGCGTCGGCCGGAGCGTGCGTGTTTACGATGCCAGCTCACGTTATTTTCATTACCCCCTTCCCGCTAATAAACTCTCGGTCGAGCCAGACTTGAGAAGAGGGCAAAAAAATCCTTCGCAGAAGATGTTTTGGTGTCTTTCCAAAGAGCCATTGTCAGAAAATCAAGGGCGCAGCCTTACTCTGGGATGGAAGGAGTTCAGCTGCGGCGGATTCGCCGCATTTGCATCCTATTAACTCCGGCTGCCGGCTGCCAAACGGCTCCTTCTTTGCATCTGAAAATAATAAGGCTGCTGGAATAATAGTCCTAAAGCGAAGGGATTTTTTTTTTTTTTTCAAAGTGTCTTTTAAAAAAGACCGAGGCCGGGCTGGTGTTTACACTCAAGGCTTTCTGCAAGGCCGGGAGACGCCGTCTGCTTCAAAGGCAGGAAGAGAAAAAGTCTTTGGGTCAAAGCGCGACCTGGAGAGGTTGTGGTGGGAGAGGAGGAGGCGACGCCCTGCAGATCCCATCCCCGGGATGAGCTGGAAGGGGTTAAATGTAAAAATTCGGGAAATTCAGGATGGTTTTATTAACCAAACGTCATCCTGAAGTGGCTGCGGCTTCTTCTGCCGGGATGGGTGGGAAACTCATCCTTTTGGGCCAAGAGACAAAGAAAAAGATGATTTGGCCCTGGAGCCAGCAGCAAGTCAGCGACAGGTGAATCCAACGCAGCTGCCTCCACCCAAAGTCCCCAGATCCTGCCCCAAAACACGGAGTGATGTTCTGGAAGAGTGGTCCTGCCAATGCAAGGTTGGATGATCCAAGGGAAGAAGGCAGGATCAGCGAAGCACGGAAGGAGGCTGAGCCTGGGACTGGTTTTGAACTGGTTTTTGAGCGCAGTGGGTGGGGAGATGTTGCCCGTGGGATCACATGGCGGCAAGAAGAGGCAGCATCAAGAGGCTTGTTGGCCACCAACTTTGGCAGCTGCCTCTGCTCTGTCCACAATCCATCTGGATGCTTTTTCAAAAGTCACCTTGGGTGAGAAAATGCCCCTTGGCTGCCCCATCTCTGGGGACTTGTCCTCTCTGACCAGGAGGAAAAACTGCACAACCCTACAAGCCATCAAAGAATCCACACCGAGGAGAGACACTGGGATAGCGGGGACTGAGCAGAAGAGGATTTTTCAGGGTGGATTAGCAGGGAACCAGGCTGTTCCCACAGCTTCTCCATTTTCCATTCAACTCGGTTGAGGGACACGAGGTCCAGCGAAGGTGACATTCCCAGTTGGAGCTGGGCGAGTCCCATCACGTTGGGGACAAGGGTGTCACGGCAGTGACGGGTCTCCCAGGCTATTTTTAACCACTCTGGGTTTAAAACCTGGCCTAAAGACCCCGGCGGAGCCTCTAAGCCCTTCGCGTGATGCTCAACTCCCAGCCCTGAAGCACCTTCAGACCCACGCTCCCTGGAAAAGCTTCTCAGCGTTGCAGGACGCGACACGAAGGGTGTGTTTTTAAAGCTCAAAAAAAGCAAGTTTTTAACCGATATAATTATCCTGCCGTGAGTCCCAGCTACAGACGGTGGTTCCTCAAGCTCCCCTCCCCTGGTGCACCTCCCAAAACGACAGCGTCGAGTCCTGAAAAAGCTCCTGGGGAGTGTCCTCCCGTGGTGGCCACCAAACCGGGGGTTTTCCGAGGTCCGTCACCTCCACGCAGCGCATCCAAGGGACATCCCTCAGCTTGATGAGCTGCATCCGTCAGGAGATGACACTGGAGAGCTCTTTCCAGGTTATCCCACAGATCTCCCACTTCTCCCCGTCAGCACTGGCTCTTTGGAGAAGATCTTTGAGAGAAGGTTTTTCTTAACGGCCTCCAAGCCCACGTTCGCCTCTGCTTTTCGTTCCCCAGGCAGCAGCACAACGAGGTCCTTTTATGGCTGCGCGATTTTTATTGATTTCTTCAAAATCTTAAATAAACCTGTTTTTTAAAAGGACCTCTGGAAGAAGGGAAATGTGTTATTATGGTAATTGTCTTGTGCTAATTATACTTATTACTATAATAACCGTTTTGTTGTCACACAAATAAAGTGGATTACGTCATTTGGAAGTGCCAGAGGCAAGCGATGGCTCGGGAGCAGCGAGCAGGAGAGTTATGTGGGTTTTCTCCTCGGCCTTTGGTGGAACGGTGCCCGGCAAAAGCACCTCCAACGGGGGATCTTCACGGAGCTGGTGGAAGGGAGGATGGAGCCTCCGCGAGTGCAAATCCGTTTATAGGCAGGTCGAGAGGTGGGTGGTGAGGGCAAGATGAGAAGAGGGTGATGGAGGCAAGGTGAGGGGCTGTGGTTCCTCCGACATGGATTTCCCACCGGCCTCGGTCATCTCCTTCATGCTTGGAAAGGTGTGGAGTGAAATCAGGGATGCGGTCGATGAAGTACCCACTGTCTAATCCACCTTGCTCGAGTAGATGGCCGTGAGATGTCACCTCTTCTCCTCACCCACTAACGCACACGTTGCTCGGCCACCTGCGATTTGGGATTCCATGGCCGCAGCTTCTCCAGAAAATCCCAGACATGGTGCTGGAGCCGCAGGTCCGCTCTCCCACCCAACACCTCTCCTCACCCAACGCCGGGAGCCGCGAACACCTCGGCATGTCACAGCGAGCCGGTTTGGCCCACGTTACCTACACGACCGTTTCGGAAGGATGCCGACGGGCGAGCCGGGCTGTGTCTCATTTGCCATCCCAACGACCGCAGCGTTTGGGTCTCACGTGGTTTTTGGAGCAGAGGGAGTTTCATCCAGGTGCCTTCAACCACCCACCTTCAACTCTACACCCACAACCACCCACCTTCAACTCTACATCCGCAACGACCCGCCTTCAACTCTACATCTTCGACCACCTGCCTTCAACTCTACACCCGTAACCACCCACCTTCAACTCTACACCCTCAACCACTCACCTTCAACTCTACACCCACAACCACCCACCTTCAACTCTACACACACAACCACCCACCCATCTTTCATTTCACCCTTCCAGCCTCACCTCCCTTCAAAATCCACCAACCCCCAAGCAACCTGGTCTTCATTTTCCAGGATATTCAGCAAAAGCAGGTGTTTTGCCTTTTCTCCTTTTTTTTTTTCCCCCTCCCGTGTGTGCTCGCACGTGCGCCTGTGTCTCTCGCCTCCTCTCCGGCGCTGATGGGCCCCTGGAGCTTATTTTACACGAAAGCAACACAGGTTGATGTATTTTTAAATGGCTTGATTTTATCACCCTGCTTAATGATTTGTCGCGTTATTTATTAGGCAGTGTGATATCCAGAGGGATTCATCGCATTAACGTATAAATAATGTGGCAAATAGTTCAATAGAGCCATAAAAAAGGGGATTTAGAAATAAATTGACCTATGTTTGCTACATGTAAACGAAGGTGGTGAATGATAATGTGTGTCATGCCCTTACGCGGGAAAAACGGGGGCCAAGAATAAATCAGGAA
>VWZK01011504.1:18792-30295 GCA_013396935.1 Baryphthengus martii | reverse complement strand
CTCCTTCCGCCGCGAAGGTCAAATCCAGCGCCGGGGTCGTTCGGAACGCCGCGGATCTGCCAGGCCACCCGGCTCCAACCCGCGCCCGGCTTTGGCACCGTCTCCTGCCAGAATGATATCTGATCTCGGCGTCGGTGCCAAAAGATTTTATTCCGCAGCTGGAAGACGGAACGTTTGATTTTTTGGATTTTTTTTTTAATTTTTTTTTTTATTTTTTTGTCTCTCTCTTTTACAACGCGCTACGGTTTAATTATTTAACACCACGGGGCGGGGGGGAGACGCGAGATGACACAATTGCCAGGGGGAACGCGCCAAGAGGGTTGACGGATGGGGCTCGGGGAAGGAGCAGAAAAGGAGAAGGGAATTTTCTCCTGGCGTCACGAGGCATCGCCAGGAGAGCGGGAAGAACCAGGTGGGCACCCCAGGCAGACCTCAGCCCCCACCCCCTCTCAGTCTCTGGGTTGTTGGCACCAGTCGAACTTGGACCACGCTGGAGGAATCGTAGAATTGCTGTTTAAGTTGGAAAAGGCCTTTAAAATGATCGAATCCAACCGTAACTGCAGATGTCAGAGCTTCCCGCTTCGAGACGCTGAGGTTTGCAAAGTCCCCCCTCGATTCATCTCCCGAGTTTTGCAAAACTGAAAATTTTTATGTGTAAAAAAGTAACCTAAAAACCTGCAAATTCCACTCCCAGAGCTTCCAGCACAGCCTGAGCATCCCGGAGCTGCCAGGTTTTAGCGTCAGACGCCCAACCGGAGCCAGGCTCTTCTTTTTGCCCGGTGCTGGCTGCAAATCCAGGGCTCCAGCTTTGGCCTCGTTCCTTCTTCCCTTGCCAAGGTGGTGGGAGCAGAAGCTCTGAGCTGGTGAGTCAAACTCACCTCCCCCTCCTCCTCCTCCTCCTCCTCCTCCACCTTCTCTTTGCACACACGGAGCCGGCGCCGTTCACGGCTGCGGGCCGCGCACGTTCCTCGCGCTCCTGATTTAAACAACTTTGCCTCAGTTTCCCCTGCTCCAGCTCACAAACCCGAAGGCTCAAGGAAGTCTGAGAAGCAAAGATGAATTTTATTCGCACATCGGAGCAGCTTAAAGAGTCGGGCAGCCAAATTTATGTCTTTTTTTTTTCCGCCGGTAGTAGCTCCGTAGGGTGATTATTGCCCGGCGATCGTGTTTCTGGGTCTTGCTGGAGTTAAATCCCAGCAGCAAATCCCTTCCTCCCGCAGCTTTGGCCTCCTTCATGATGTATTTATTAATCTTGTGCACGGGATGGGTTTTCCAGCAGGTAAACCCATCCACTCGGCAAATATTTCTTTCCTTTGCCCCCTCCCGGCTGCCTCCATCTTCGTCCAGTTCTTAAAAAAAAAAAAAACACAACCCTCCACAGCTAAACCTTCCCAAAACCTGGAAAAGGTTTGGAGATCCCTTCCCAGAGAAAGAGGACAAGCTCTCCCAGCTTCCTTCACCGGGAATAAACGCTCCTTTTAGTAGCCAATTTGATTCACTTTTCAAGGAACAGGTTTTCATGCTTTGTGCATTTATTTCCTAATTTTATTATGCCATTTAATTAGATCATGCACATTGGTTTTATTGTTAAAACATGTCCTTGTTTTCTTTATAACTGGATTTCATGGCACTACAGGGACATTTAGGAAAATATCACATTCCAGCATCGACCGTCGAAATCAGACCTAGATCTGAACGGAGCTGCCGGCTCGTAAATCTAGTCACAGATGGAAAAAAAAAAAGCGGAATATTATTCACAGCATGCGGAGCGCCGGCGGTTCCAGGAAAGGGACGCACGCCCCCTCCGAGCCCCTTAAATTACAACCCGAGGAGGGACCAAGCGGAGCAGCAGCGGCTCCCTTGGAAAGATGCTGGGAAGTTGTTCGCAGGATTCCTTTTTATGGGCTGACAACGGTCGGGGTCGGGCTCCTTCCCGCCCAGCCCCGGCCCCGAGACGCCCCGTTTCACGGCGCGGCCGATGCTACCGAGCTCGCCCTCTCTCCTCGAGGAGTTTTCCGCATGCTCCGGGTTTCCTTTGAGGTCCTCTCCTGCCCAGGAGCCGTTTCCCACGTCCCTTGCAAAAACCCATGTGCGACCCGAAGCGGGGTCGGATTAACGCGGGTTTTAAGGGGAGTTGGGGAGGACGGGAGATTTTTCTCGCCGTGGGTCAGAGCAGATGGCTGGAAGAAATGAGGAATGGTTCTGGGAACTTCCCTGGGGATCCTTGAGAAAAGGGAAAGGGGGAAAAAAAAAATTAAACAAAAAAAAAAAAAAAAAGAGAAATCCACACAACTTAAGACACTTGATCAGATGGTTGGAGGTTGACCAGAGGAAATTGAGACCCTGGGGCTTTATCTCCAGGTTCCTGAGGGCTGAGGGCTGGCAGGGGGCTGAAAGGGAGCCGGCTGCGAGCAGAAATCAATTAGTGCTGGGGAGAACTTGAGCCGGTTCAGACGGATCCGTTTGGAGAAAGCACGCAGCGAGCTGGGCTGGCCCGAGCTGCAAATCATCGCCGGCACCGGCAGGTCCCTCGCTGGGCTGGGGCTCAGCAGCCCCCACGGCTGTAATTCATGGCAGAGCTGGGGTCTCGGTCCCATCCTGCTCCTTTTCCTGGCTGCGGATCTCGTGGTGGAAGAGCCGCGAGCTCGGCTTGCTCCCCGTTGGGCACCTAAAGGGGTGAGATTTGGGGTGGTCCCCCTCGGATGGGCTGCTGTGGAAAGGGATGTCCTGGTGTACGTCGAGATCGGCCCTGCTCTGGTGGCTGAGCGGGGTGAGGAGGGCTTCAGGGTGATTGCTGGATGCCCAAAGATCGCAGGGTCTTCTCTTCTTTCTTCCCAGTTGCCTCCATCCAAAGAGGCCCAACAGAACCATGAGGACAGGAAGGGCTGGCGGATCTAACAGAGCAAAGCAGACCTGTAGTAGATGCTGGAGGGATGGCAAGGAGAAAGGAGCCCCTGGGGAGTTGCCTGCTCATTGGGAAAATACCCCAAGGAAATCCCATCCCCTTTGGAAGCGAGATGCGATCCGGGAGAGGGGCAGCCCCGTGTTCTGACACAGACACGGGGATCTGCCCATCCCGTGCAGATGGAGAGGACCACGATCCAGCCAAAGCACCGCTTTCCCACTGATCCTTCTCCAAACGGTCCATTGCATCACTTGAGCCCACACAAAGGTCTCTTTTTCAAGCCTGCAGCCCCATCCTTGTGTCTTTCACCTCCTGGAACCTAAAAAATCCGAGCCTGAGCTCGGATATCACTCATGGCATCAGCACCTCCAGCCGAGGCGCTCGACCCCCTCCTAACACTGACCATCCCCTGCAACATCTAGAGGGGGTTCTTCGCCTCCCCCCAACACGAGCCCCTCCATCACAGTCTTGTCCTCACCAGGGCTGCCAGCTCACGCCAAGACCGGACACCTAACGGCACCCACCGACCCCCGGGGAGCGGCCCCCGGCCCCCGACCGCCGCGTCCTTTCGCGTCTGCCCAGCCGCTGTTTTTACAACCCGGTGTAAACCCAACGGCTCAGGACGTGTCAGCCCTGATTTATACCGGCGTAAACGGCAAAAAAAAAAAAATAAAAAGGCAAAAAAAAACCCCCACCAAGGAGCAGGTAGTGAACTCCGTGACGGCGGCAGCAGCGCCGGTTCTGCTCCAGCCAGGCTGAATTTGGCCTGACTTGTTTAAAATTCCTTTCTCCGTTTTGTGCGTTGGGTTTTCTTTTTTTTTTTTTTTGTCGGCGGAGTTTAGCCTTGGGGAGATTTATTTCCTTGTTAGCTCAAGATTTTTCCTATTAGCCCATCTCCAAGAAACATGGCCGCGCTTTCTCCGGCGCACCAGCTGTCGTGCGAGAGGCAGGTACATATTACAGCCGTCATTAAACAGGCCTCGTCATTCCGAGCTCTCTAATTACCGTATGAATAGAGAGCAGCTCGAACAGAGCCCGCGATTGTTCCATCACCGCTCACCGGGGGTATCCAAACTGGAAGGGGCGACCACCGCGCTCGCCTTGGGTTGGCTTTTCTCCCCCTCCTTTTCCCAATCCCGCCGACGAGGAAATTCGGGAAGCTTTCGGCCTCGGGTTTTTCCAGATGGGTTTTGCAGAAGGAGAAGCCCCTTGGTGCCTTCCCAGGCTCCCTTCTCCCCCCCTTCCTTTCCTACTTTTCGCTTGGCTTTAAACGTGTAATTTCGCAAAGCAGCACAACCTCCAACGAGGGAGGGCAACCATATGGTAAAGTAGATGCAGGGAATATTCCAATAACCAGTAATATACGGCAAAGATGCGTCCTGGTTGCTGTCAGCAGCTTTTTGGGGGCGATTTTTAATTTTTAATTTATTTTTTTTATGATTTTTTTTGCGGTGAGAGCTCCTTCCTTTGTTGCGAGAAGTCACGGGTGGGTTTGGCGGAGGAACCATCTTTTCCAAGCTCTTTTCCTCGCAACAAAAAAAAAATAAATTAATAAATAAAGTCGCTGCGCTGAGGTCACAAAGAGCCCGTCGGCGAGTGGCGGCGTGTTTAGCATCCAGACACCCTTGATTTGCAGCACCTATTACGGCCGCTTTATAGACTGGGAAAGAAAGCGAAATAAAAATGCAACAAAAGACGGCGCGGAGGTACCAAGGGCTGGTCTTGGGAAAGGGAGAGGTGAAGCTTGCCGCAAAATGAGCGCCCAAAATGAGGTGAGAAGGAGCCGACCCACCAGCTCGCGGCGCCGGGGAGCCGCCGGCAGCTTCCCAAAGGCTTCGGCATCCATTTTTGGGAAGGTCTGGAAGGAGAGGTGGTTTGGATTTCGCTTTTGCCAAGCCGTTCGATGATTGGAGGTGTCCCACCATGTCCTTGCTCCTGGAGGTGTCACCCTGTGGACTCGATGTCTAAGGGAGGTTGAGTGTTGGCCACAGCCATGGGTGGAGGGAAGGTGCCGGGTCGTCCTTTGCTCTCCCCGGCCGCCCAAGTGCACGAAACTGGGGAGAAAGGAGCATTTTAGGGGAGGTTCTACCTAATGCAACCCATCTCATCTTCTACAAGGGGCAATTTTCACCCCGAAAGGTGAAACGTGGGCTTCGCAGCATCCCCCTGAAACCGGCACATCGGGGTTGGTGGGTCCGAGAGAGGGTGACCTTGAGGTGTCAAGGGAAGCCAAGCGAGCAGACCTCCATTAAGACAAGTCTCATCTCTTCCTCTCCCCTACTGGAGAGAGAATTTGGGTCCAATGGGGCCACACAAAGGGCCATATTTCTGCTGGAGGACAGGGCTGTGGTTGGGCACGCACGTAACCGAGGAGTCCCACCAGGATGACGACCATCCGGAGATGCAGCGGCCGTCAGGATGGATTCAGGAAAGCCGAGAGGCCGACCTCTGCCGAAGAGGTCGAGGAGAGGAGGGCCAGGCTCACAAACCACCCGCTTCTCAGGCTGCTCAGGTTTTATAGACCGACCTCAACCCCTTCCCATCGCGCCAGAAACCCGGCGGCATTCTTGGGATTAACCGTTTCCAGACATCGCCGCCTGTACCCGAGGAGGGGAAGGCTGGAAATCAGGCAGCTTGGGAGGAGAAAAAGGTTTTAGAGGGGCTGGGGGGAAGTTGGACCAGGAGACTTGTCTCTGGACAAGGGACGTTGCACCTCCCAGTGTCCTCAAAAGGAGATACCAAAGGTTTTCCTCGACGATTCGTGGACTGGGGTGAAAGGGGGAGCTCTGGGATGCAGGTGGAAAACCACCTCCTACCGTTTGCCCTTGAGCAAGCCCCTCCTCATCACCCCCCAACCCTTCCTTTAGCCAAAGCTGAGCAGGTTTTGGCCACCTTCGGCCCCACGGTTTGTCCTCGCGCAAGGAACCTCCCAACCTCAGCATCTTCCGCTGTCACACCCCCCAGTTTTGCGGCGCGGCTCCGAGCGGCAGCGGCCGCAACGAAACCGGGTGTTTTCTTCCCTCTTTTCTTTGTTTCTCACCAGCTCCATCTGCCTGGCTCCCCACCTGAAGGCAACGGGCCGTCCTCTGTGGCATCTCAACGCGTTGCCATGGAAACTGTAATGTCACAACCCGAGGATGATGGCTCAGAGTGGGGGAAAGGAGCAGCAGGAAACAGTTTCCATGCAAATATCCATTGCAATAAAAGGCCAATAAATAAACCAGCGAAGGAACTGGGGAGAGCGGAGAAGAAGGGGGAGGAAGGGGCTGGCGGGGGGGGAATATAAAATCAAATAATAAAAAAAAAAAGAGCTGCTGGCTCGGTGCTGAGGAGCTCGTTACCTGGAGCTCGACATGCAAATGGGCTTGGCTTTAATTGTGGCTTCATGAGAGACGTTGGTAGAGCGATGACATCGGGCAGGGGTTAACAAGACACCCCTCCATGTCCATATTGCAATTAGCACCAAGGCCCTAACGAGCTCAGGGGTGGGGAGGAGGGGAGAAGGTCTTGTGGGGTGCAGGGCCCCCCTTTGCCCCACGTCAGGGGCAGGTTTGGGTGCTCTGGAGTGGCCTCGCTTACCAAAACCCCCCGTTTTTCCCCCCANAGCGGAGCCAGGTGGCAGCACGGGATTGGTCAGGAGCACAGATGGCAGAGCGGGATTGGCCGAGGGGATGGGTGCAGCCAGGCCAAGGGGGGTGCCCCGTGGGGCAGGATATGGCCCCTTGGATGATGCTGTAAAAGGAGGGGGGGGCTGAGGTGGGATGTGGCACCTGGAGCAGGATGTGGCCCTTCCAAGGCAACACTACAAGGGGCGATGCTCTGGAGCATCCGGGGCACAAATCGATCCCCTGTCTGGATGAGGGACCCCCTTTTCTGAGTGACCCCCTCCTCTAAGTGACCCCCTGCCCTCCTCTAAGAGACCCCCTCCTCCAGGTGACCCCCCTTTTCCAAGTGATCCCCTCTTCCTAGCCCTTGGGAGACACTGGAATGGGGACAAGGACAGGAACAGGGACAAGGACAGGGGACAGGGCCAACTCTACCATGGCCCCCACCTCTACTGACCCCCAACCATTGTGTGGAGGCAGGAGAGGAAAACATTCCAGCAGCTCCCCAGCGACCCCCTGCCCTCCTCTGAGAGACCCCCTCCTCCAGGTGAACCCCCTTTTCCAAGTGATCCCCTCTTCCTAGCCCTTGGGAGCCACTGGGATGGGGACAAGGACAGGAACAGGGACAAGGACAGGGGACAGGGCCAACTCTACCATGGCCCCCACCTCTACTGACCCCCAACCATTGTGTGGAGGCAGGAGAGGAAAACATTCCAACAACTCCCCAGCGACCCCCTGCCCTCCTCTGAGAGACCCCCTCCTCCAGGTGAACCCCCTTTTCCAAGTGATCCCCTCTTCCTAGCCCTTGGGAGCCACTGGGATGGGGACAAGGACAGGAACAGGGACAAGGACAGGACCAGCGCTGCCATGGGCCCCACCTCTACTGACCCCCAACAATTGCACGGAGGCAGGAGAGGAAAACATTCCAGCAGCTCCCCAGCGACCCCCTGCCCTCCTCTGAGAGACCCCCTCCTCCAGGTGAACCCCCTTTTCCAAGTGATCCCCTCTTCCTAGCCCTTGGGAGCCACTGGGATGGGGACAAGGACAGGAACAGGGACAAGGACAGGTCCAGCACTACCATGACCCCCAACCATTGTGTGGAGGCAACACAGGAAAACATTCCAGCAGCTCCCCAGCCCCCTCATCTTTTCGGGTACCCACATTTCGGAGCCACCCAACTCAACTGGGAGCAACCCAGCGCCAGCGTGGGGGAACTTGCGCCATCCCTCCCACCACCGGGCTCTGGAGCCCTCACAGAGGATATCGTGCGAGAAGCTCCCGGCCGTGGGCTGCCAAGGAGGAGGAGGAGGAGGAGGAAAACAAAATACGTCGTCGAGGGGTGAGGTTGGGCCTGAGGGTGTCTGGCCTTGAGTAAGTCGTGGCCCCGTGCCTCAGTTTCCCTCCCTGCAACGGGGACGGGGGTGCTGACGCCGCCTTCTGAAGGTGCTGGGGTGGACGTGGTCCATGGAGGGCTCCTGGTCTCTGTCTTTGGTACCTCGCTGGGGTTTGTAATTGTGTCCCCCACGGGGGTTTTGTTGGTGCGATTGTGGTTTGTGGAAATGGCCACGCCTAGGACCGAAATATTGGCCGGGTGCAGGGACAGGTCTTGGAGGCACCGAATCTGGGAGCCCCACAGAGGGAATGGGAAAGGGAGTGGGAAAGAAAAGGAAAGGGAAAAAGGGAAAGGAAAAGAAAAAGGAAAAGATACAGGAGAAGATAGAGAGAAGATACAGAAAAAGAAAGAGACACAGAAGAAGTAGAGTAAGAAGAAAAAGAAAAAGGAAAAGAAGAAAACCAACTCTACCAAAAGAAGGAAGAAAAAGAGAAAGAAGAAGAGAAAGAGAAAGAAAAAGGAAAAGAAAAAGAAAAAGAAAAAGGAAAAGGAAAAGGAAAAAAAGAAAAAGATAAAAAGGAAAAGAAAATAATTGTAGGAGCACTTTTTGGTAAAACGGAGCTTTTTTGGGCAAACCTGATCGCCCCCCGGAGTTATTGTGTTTGGGTGGAGGAGAATCAAAAGACAACCGGTTTGCGGTGTCTCCACAGCTTCTCTGAGCTCTGTGGAGGTCGTGGATGCAACACCCTCAGCCTGGCTACCGTTCACCCGGCGGTCACGGTGATGGGCACCCTTGGAGAAATGTGGATGCTCCACCTGGATGAGGCCGTATCCTCCCAGAACCTCCCGGGGTAGCCTGAGCTGGCCGGACAGCCAGGCCAGGCTTGGTCCTCAGGCCAGGATTGGTCCTCGATGGTATTTCCCAAGCCTTGCTGCTCCCTACTGGTGGTTCTGGGCTCCCCTGATGGGTAGGGGGTGGATGAGGTCACCTACGAGCACCCACGGGTGGGGATTTGCCGATGCCCGGCTGATAGCGGCGCCGGCGGGGGAAAGCTCCGAACGGCCTTAGCCCCGTGGGATTTGATCCCGGCTTCCCATCATTTCTGGCCCCATCTGCCCTTTCCGGGTTTGCGTTCGCCGAGCGGCGACGCTTGGGGTGCTGCCACCCCGCTGCCCTGGCCACGAGGGGCAACTCCACCACCGCAGAAGGTGCCGAGGATCCTCTGGACGGGGCTTGTTCCCAAACTTCCGATTATCTCATTTTCCTAAAAAATAAAACACCCAACAAACCCCCAAACCATTAGGATTATACAACCGCATGAAAACGGACAAGAAAGGACACGAATCCAACCTTTCATCATCTCCCCCCCCGCCTCAAATCAACCCAGACAAGGTTCCTTTGTAGCAACGAAGCGGAGACACCTTCCCATTTCCCTCCCTCGCCAGCTCCCGAGTTTCTTTGCTCGCCGTATATTTCCCCTGACAGTTGGTACAGATACTTAAGACACCGTATAATTATCACCGCAGCTAAAAGGCGAGGGCTGATTTATTCGCGACGAGCACCACCTTTCCGCGATGACGCCATCGCCGCTCGCGCCGACGGTTTTTTTGGCACGGGGTGGGTGAGGAGAAGCAGAAGCCAAGCTCTTTTCTCCTTATTTTTTTTTATTTTGTATTTTGGGGGGTGGGTTTGTTCTCTAATTTGGTTTCGCCTTCTCCTCCTTTCCCCCTCCGCCTCCCGGCGTGACGACCTAATCCCAGAACCGTCGCCACCATCCCCGAGGCCTGGAGGGGATTTTTCAGGGCTTGGGTCGGCCTTGGGTTCTCTCGCCCGTCGACGGCTTCGTCGCCTCTTGGCGTGCGAACAATCCGCGCACTTATCTCACTACTTATTTAGTGCCCGGCTCCACGCCCTCAAATTGCCTGATTATAGCTTTCGGAGCCCGGGCGGTGTGTTGGGTTAGGCAAACAGATGTGCCAAGGAGGCTTGTTGAAAACCCACAGCCAGGCAGCAGCTTCCAACTCTCCAGGTTGTTCCCTTTCTTTTTTTTTTTTATTCCTTTCCCTCCTTTCTTCTCCCTCCCCCATTTTTTTTTTTCTCTTTCAGAAGTCACTCTAATAATTGCCTTCGTATTGCTCTCAGCGAGGGAAGGGCTGGGGAGAAGAAACACTCAACGTTTCAGCCACTTGCCAGTAATTTTCTCACCTAGGAATGGGCCCCCTCCGTAGCCAAGAACTCGTGACTCTTTGGCCTGGTTGTCTCCTTGCCTAGAACAAACCCACCCCCTCGCCTCCTCCCTGCCTCCTCCGCCAACCCAACCGCCGAGACGTCTCCTCTCGCCTCGTGACCCCTTCGGCTGCAGGGGGAAGGCAAACGAGGCCGGGCTTTGTCGGTGCCGAGGGTGGTCTTCTCCAACCCATCTTCTACCTCTCCGAGGCACCTCCTAACCCTACGTCCAACACCAAAAGGCCTCGAAGGGAGAGGGCGATGCGTTGGCCCTGGGATAGAGGCCAGGAGATGTTTCCTCCCGGTTTTGTGAGTTTATCCAGTCTTCTTTTGGAGACAGTGGAGAGAAATGGGCACCTTATAAGGGCCACCTGATGCACCTATGATGGTAAAATCAGGGTGGGAGGAGGTTTTTGGGGGGTATCAGTCTCTCTGTCGAGTGCAAAAGCTTTCATGGCTGGTGACAGACAAGATATCCAAGAGGTATCTTGTTGACCCCAACTCAGCAAGGTATCTCTTATCCAAGAGATCCAAAAGTCCTCTGACAGGAGTCTCTTGGTTCCTTCAGCTCCTCCCCTCAGCCCAGCCCACCACTAAGGCCTCATGGTAAGAAACCTGTAAAGGGTGACCAAGCCCTTTGAGACCTGAGCTACCCAAACCCATCCACTGGGACCCCAGCACCACTGCTCCCATCAGCACGGTCCTGAACCTCACTTTGCTCTTGAAAGCTGCTCTCAGGTCCCCACAGCTGAGGTCTTACGATCCATCGGTTGGGTTTCTTCTTCCTCCTTGACCTATTGTGATGCTTTGAAGGACAACGAAGAAGTTGCAGCTCACAAAGCACTTTGTGTTTACTCCCAGGCCAGCAGATGAAGAGATTGAGGTGGCACCTGGTGGCACTGGGGCTTGGAGAGGTGCTGACTGGGGCACCTACCCCATGCAGCATTTCCATGAATGCTGGTGTTTGAATTTCACGAGGAACCTGCCTTTCTGTGTCTTGTTACTGTTGAGATGGAGACCGAAGCGATGCTGTGATGGTTGGGGAGACCACGGTGCAGGCAAGAGCAGCTCACCTGGGGATATCTTCACTGTGATCTTCTGAGATGACGTGAGGTGAGTGGTCAAGGACTCAATGGAGTTGCTCACACGTAGGTACCTTGGGTTGTTTCAGCTGCCCCAGGGTATCTGAGGCACCTCATCGAGTAGGTCTTGTGTAGATCACCCACAGTCTGTGCCACTCAGGGCAGACTGAGCCGGCCCATGGGCTATGACATGGAGGGACCCCAACTCAACAAACCGGACCCCCACCCACCCACCCACGAACCAGACCCATTCCCACCCCAACCCTTGTCCCTGCTCAGGCAACACTGGACTCTACACTTGGACAATGAAGATGACCATGGACAGATGGTCCCCACCCATCCTTCTCCCCT
>VWZK01011501.1:36572-51752 GCA_013396935.1 Baryphthengus martii | reverse complement strand
CAGTGCCGAGTCCAGGGGGAGAATTACATAGCAACTCCTGCTGGTCACACTATTCCTGATACAAGCCAGGATGCCATTGGCCTTCCGTTCCACCTAGACGCACTGCTGGCTCATATTCAGCCGGCTGTCAACCAGTACTCCCAGGTCCTGCTCTGCTGGGCCACTCTCCAGCCGCTCCTCCAGCCAGTCTGTAGCACTGCCTGGGGTTATTGTGGCCAAAGTGTAGGACCCTGCACTTGGCCTTATTAAGCCTCATACTGTTGGCCTCAGCCCATCGACCCAGCCTGTTCCAGCCAATGAAGCAATGAAGTGAAGTGCAAAAGCAGAGAGGTGTGATATTTATTTTAACTGATACAGTGATGTAGGAAGAGACTTTTCCTCACACTTGCCATTTGTGCAGAGACTCTAATTCTAAATGCTCCCCACCGACATGATACACCAGATGTTAAAGATTTTCACAAGCAGTGCCATTTCACTCACAAGTAACCATGTTCAGGGAAGGCCACACTTTAACTTTCAGGTAATAATAGAACCAGAATTAAGCACTCAGTCCCAATAAAGGCTTAAAATAGGAATCATTGGTTCAATCAGTGTAAAACGTTGTAAGTCAGTTGATGACAGCATTGCTACTCCAACCCATATTGAATAAAGATCTAGCCCAAAAAGATGATAAGACTTCCTCCAGCCTCTGAGTTTAGGCAGAGCTATTTTGCACATTTCCTTTGAAGCAAGCTTTTACAAACGCTGTTTTCCTCCCTCTGAATATGCTCAATAATACTGTCATACTAGTAATCGCAGGCCTTTTCAGAGCCCTAGTTATGACAAAGAGGTAGCTATATAGAATTGTTTTGGTTGGACGAGACCTTTCGGATCATGAAGTCCAACTGTTAACCCAGCGCTTCCAGGTCACCACAAAATCGTGTCTCTCAGTGCACATCTACACATCCTTTAAATACCTCCTGGGGTGGTGACTCAACTACTTCCCTGGGCAGCCTGTTCCAATGCTTAAAAACTATTTCAGTGATGAATTTTTTTCCTAATATCCAATCTAAACCCCTGCTGGTTTGACTTGAGGCCATTTCCTCTTGCCCTATCGCATGAGAGAACAGACCAATCCTCACCTCACTGCAACCTCCTTCCAGGTAGTTGTAAGAGAGTGATAAGGTCTCCCCTGACCCTCCTTCTTTCCGGGATAATCAACCCCTGTTCCCTCAGCTGCTCCTTATAAGACTTGCGCTCTAGAACATTCACCGGCTTCATTGCCCTTGTTTGAACATATGTCACCAGTTCAAGTGTCTCCCAGCAGGTTTTTCAATATTTCAGTGAAAGGTTCAAACCATGGCTTCCATAACTGTATGTAACCAGACCTCAGATGAACTTGGTCTTTGCAGTAGCACCAGACCCTCAGCATTTACAGAGTAGTTCTCTAATCTCTAGAGCTGTTTCTGCTTTCCAGGATTACCTGTCCTTGTGCTTAGCACATGCACTTCCAGGGTCATCCTTTAAGAGAGTGATTGACAGGAGGTCTCTGCACCTCGTGCCAAACACTCGTATAGCTGTTTTGCAGTGCTTTTTAGGGCCAAGATTTGTACCTGCCTGCAGATAGAAACAAGGGAAGAAACATTTTTCAGCATGCTTATTTGATCAGAGTGCTCATTGCAAACAGGTAATGTGTTGTAGGGGCGTGAGGGAGAGAAGAGGAGGTTCATTTTCCTGACTGCTTCTCTCAGAGCTTCCTGAGACAGTAACTTAAAAAAAATAATCAAACACTGCATTCACAATGTGATTTTTAAACTGAACAAAAATGAAAGACCAGAGATACTGAGGGTCTGAATCTGAGTACTGAGTGGGAGCAGAGAATGGGATGTAGCTTTTGGAACAGAAGGTTTGCTTTCTGGTCAGGGAACATGTTTTGGTCATGTTAGCTTTGTGATTCATGTGGATCTCAGGAAAACTGGCTAGAGCAGAGTAGCATGTGCCACACAATCCTCTTATGTCATTTCTCTAATTACTGTGAATTAAGGAAACAGGCTAATGAAGTTTCATCCACTAAGAAAGACATTAATTCACATTTAATCACCATGTTATCACATGTTCTTCAGCACTACTGGCCATAGGTAGAGAGAGCATCTGGGAAGGCACAAGGCCCTGAAAGTATATAAATTTAAAACCCAGAGCAGGATATGCATAAAAAATAAATCAAAGCCTGAGCCAGTGAACAGCATATGCACTTTATCATTGTGGTTCAGAAAAGGTTTTTTTTCCTACTGGGGAGTGAAGTACAAATAGAGTTGATTTTGACATTATGTGTTCACCTGAACCTACAATGAGCCAGGAAGGAGTCATACTTCAGACGTCCAGAAGTTAGGTTTTAAGAGAAAACAATGTACTCATCTGTCTGTACAGAGGTATTTAGTGAATTAGAGAGTAAAAGCAAAGAGGAAACAAGTCTGGAAAAGACACAAAATGTTCCATTATTTGTTGAAAAAATACCAAACGTTTCTTGTGTATCATGTGGGAATGATCAGTTAGGTTAGAAGAGTTCATCTATCGCTATTTTGGGGGTCATTCATCCTTGAAGAGATACAGTGTAGTGTGTAAAGTACCCACAGGATTCAAAGATTTGATCTTTAATTATTGAATAAAGCTTCATATGAGCAACAGAGTTTAGAACTTGGGTCTTGAAGGTCTTGAAGGCCTGCACAATTAGTCCGTGGCGGTTTTGCTTCCTATACCAGCCAGAGAGGCTGGAGGTACTGTCCATGCCCAGAACCTAAGAATCTGACATTTAAGAACGGCAAAGTCTTTCATGAGCTAAACTGGCAAGAGCAGAATATATGGTATGGTTGAAAGTACTGATCTTCATGTTGTTCTGTTTGTCTCTGCAAACAGAGTCACAGTAGGCAGGTCACCTCTTTTAATCTTGGGAAGGCTGTATTCTTGCAACACAGCTTTCTCTTGGCCATGAGAGGAGCGTGAAATAACAACCGTAAGGATTACTTAGTGAATAGCTGATCTTGTATCTTTGTGTTTTAGGGAAAAATCTTTATAATGAAGTAGGTTTACATATAGAGTGAATTTTGCTTCTGCCATGTTCCTCTGTACATCAGCAATGGAAGAAGATGAATAATACTCAAACATCAAGAGACTTAACAAAGTGTCACCCAGGCTTAAATAACAAATTGAACTGATTTATGCCTGCCAAGATTTTGTAGTGAGTTAGAAACTCTGTGCTCAATTATCTGCAAGAACATTAAGAAACTGTGCAGCAAAGGACTCTCTTGAAGCAACAACTCTTGTTAGAGACTTCAGGCTTCCACACCTCAGCATGAGGAGAAAAACAGCTGCTCACCTGATGGTTATACATTAAGTGAAGACCCCCAGAACACACATCCTGAGTTCCTGTGAGTCTAATCATCATCAACCACAGCCACGTTGACAGGGATAGCAGTTCCATTCCTCGAAGAGTCCTTGTTGTCAGCTTTTCCCTTACATATGGCATATACCTTCCCAAGGACTCTTTGCTACAGAGCCTTTCTTGGATAAACAACTTCTCTTCTTGTAAAATTTCTAAAAATTACTCTCCAAAACAAAAACAAAGCCACCAAACCCTTACAAGTTTCTGAATTCACGTAAATATTGCACTTCACTCCACTACTGGCATTACTTTGCATCCCTATGCCTTTCTATTGATTCACTGAAATCTTAGTTAATGCATCAAATCACAGTTAGACTGAGTTCCTCCTGCTGTTGCCAACCTAAACTATTTGGTAGTGTTAATGGTTTAGGGCAGTATCTCTTATCACTCAAGGCCTTTAGCTGTAACCCAGGTAGCTGTTAAACTCTCTTCAGTTTATAGTGACGCTGTTCAATAGCAGCTTCCCAGATGAAAGCATATGAAACACTAAACATCTGTTCATTGCCCAATAAAAGCTAGTTGTCTGCCTATGGCATATTGCTACCTTGTCAGCTGACCAGTTAGCTCTACTCCAAAGCTCATGTACTTTCATATGCTAGAAGGTTTAATACCTTGGCTGTTCATCCATAATAATGTGCAAATACTATTTTGTTGCTACTGGTTTCTATGTTTTAAACCAGCGCAGGTTATATGAACATATTTATGTAATGGAAAAGGTGATTGTGTTTCTCATTATATTGCTTGACATTTATTGATTGAATAGTGCTTTCGGTAGATTTAGCTTTATGCTTGTACCGTACAGAGCACAAGATGCATAGATAGTGCTTAGGAAGTAGCAAAGGTGGTGGCTTATGTATTCTAAGGACTCTGGACCCAATTTGTCATTCCTCTTGAGGTTTACTGCATTTGTGTCCTTTATGTTGGATACGCTACCCCCTTATGTTTCTGGTGAGTATAAGTACCTGGTAAATACCTTGCTCTGAAACACTGAAAGTCCTGTATTATTCTATGCAATGTATAATACCATATTTACCATGGCCAAACAGTGTTTGGGACAATGTGGGTAGATAGTTGTTATCTTTTTTGCTTACATTTCCTCTGTCTTACTTGCTAGGCATATGTGTTGCTATTTGGAGTACTGACTAAGTCTCTCTATCAATGGATCTCGGTACAGCCAGCTGCTGTCAACATTGCTGTGCTTCTTTGCTGTCTCTCTGATCCTTACAGTTCCCCTGATCTGAATAAACCTGTCATCTACAAGCTATTTGGTTTCTCCCTTAATGTTGCACAGTAAGCAAAAGGATAATGAATACACTGTATTTGAAGTGAGTTAAGTAAACTTGCTCATTTCCAGTGAGAAGGGGAGGAGGACAAGAGGCAATGGGTGCAGATTGACATATAAGACACTTTGTCTAAACATAAGGCTTTTTTACTGTGAGGGTGGTTAAACGCTGGAAGAGCTTGCCCAGAGGGGCTGTGGTGCCTTCATTCTTGGAAATATCCAACTGGATGTAGTCCTGAGCTACCTGCTCTAGGTCACTGCATGAGCAGGGTGGTGGGACTGCCAGCTTTAGCTCATCTGTGGTGCTGTGACACTCTCACAATGACTTCAGCCATGCCAAGTTAAGATGCTTAAGATCAACACCTGGCTTAACAAGATTCTTCAGGAATTTGTTCACAGTGAATGAGAAAGAGGCATGCTAAATGCTGGGGTATGCTGCAGCCCGGAAAAAGCACAGGAGATTCTTTACACCTGTGGTGTCATTGCACCTAGTGATTCCTTTAGTCTTGGCATGTTCTCTTGACCTCTCTTTGGCACAACCTCCAGGTCCATCTCGTATAGACAGTCCCACTTATTGCTGATGCTTATACCTGTTCTTTTGCCTTTAGGCTTGCTTTATCCTTTCATTTTTATTCTTCTCATTCCATGCCCTCCTCCTCTCCCCACCCCCCACAAAAAAAAGAAAAAAAAATAAAATATTGCAAATCACCTACTGCTTTCTCACTGGTTTTTAAGGAGTAATTGCAGCCTGCACGCATCAGTTTGTTTGAAAACTGCTCAAGCATTTTTTGAAAATTTAACACAGCCTCCCTGGAAACGGTCTCATAAAGTGAATCTTTAGGGCTTCTCAGTAAGGAGGGAAATATGTGACTTATAAAAAATGATACTGTTAGAAAACCACTGCCTGAGTAACCAGCAGTCACCTGCGAGACTAGAAATCTTGCTATGCATTCTCTACATGTCTTATGTTATCAGCTTCATTAAATGAATGGGATGGTCTCATTATGAGCAGTTTTGCTGATTTTGATATGTGTAATTAGAGTTAATTTTTTTCAAGATGGTTCTTTCCTTGGAACTAAATCTGCAGGATAAAACTAAGCATCAGTGAGCTCAATGGCAGAACTCCCACCAACTTAATTGGGATTGGGATTCTTTGCATATTTGAAATACTTTCCACTTTTTAAAGCCGTTTCTAATAGTGTATTGCTTGGAGAAGTCCTGGATGTTTATGAGGAATGTGGATTTTGGTAAAGTGTGATGAGTATTTTAGTTACTAGGAGAAAAATGCTGGAAACTTTGAAATCTGTGCACAAATCCAGTTTTATTTCAGTTACCTTCTTCAGTAGCTATGTAGAGTACTTTGGAAACTGGACATTAGCTGAATTAAGTATGATTAGTCTTATTAAATCCCCAAATTTCTGCTCAATCAGTTTTTGAAAATCATCACGCACGAAGCATTTCACTGCTCATATTTAAAACAAGATCTGACAAATGAAATTGTAAAAAAAAAAAAGTAAAAAATGCACAAATCTACCAAAATGGCCTAGAGCATTAAAACCTAAAAGACATTTTTTGAAAAAAAAAAAAAAAAAGCTGCTGTTAGTTGTATCTAGTGTACTACCCATAGGTATGAGTGACTGGAAGCTTATAAGTTTATATAGTTATTAATTACATTGAGAGCATACATATGTGTAGGCCTACTAAGCAGTATCAGATGATGTTTAAAAACCCTATTTCTGATATTCTCAGTATGGCATCAGAAGTGGAATTAAAAGGAGGCTAGAATCAGAAAACAAACTACTTAATTCTGATAGGAGCCTAAGAAAAGGCATCTAACCTCTGAAGTAGTTTATGGCACTGGTTAGCTTAGTGTCCCATAGACAGCATTTGCTCAGGGGAGCTGCGGGTGGCCTGGAAGTTGCCCTAGTGTACTCCTATGTACAAGGTATAGAAATATAGCTGGCTGTCAGCCTTAGCCATGCAAGTCTTCTGTCCCTGGTTAAACATTCAGCAGGTCTTACGCAAACGTATGCTGGTGCTTCTCAGTTGTTCTCCTGTGGCACTGCTGTTGCCTAAAAGAAAAGAGGAGAGGCTACTGTTTTAAGAAAAGAAACAGTCATTGCCTACTTCATGTTCTCAGCATGAGCCTTTATTCCTAGAGTAGCTGAGCACCTTAAAATACTTAGTGTATCTATTTTCAGTACTCCTTGCCAGAGTTTTATAGAGGGCACTGTGCACCTGATAAAATCATCCTGTCCATTGTCTCTCTGTGACTACAAGCAAGCTCATGGCAGAAGAGACAGATGAGGAGTGCTTCCTCCTTCAGGCTATCTTTTCTCCCCAGTGCTCTGCTCTACTTCATTTTGATAGAAACTGTTTGAAAGTCCAGCTTGGAAGACAGGCTGCAAAGAGAAAACCCATCCCCCAGCAAAATTCTTGGCAGCAGGAACTGATGTACTGTGACACCCAAGATAAAATCAGTTTTCCCTCAGTGAATTTTCACATCTGTATTCTCATGGTTTGTGCCTGAAACAGCCATATACAGGTGTAACAGGTGTAAACAGTTACTTTCACAGGTAAGTCATTGTGCATCCTAGATACTATTTTAATTTTTAGGCCTATATAACTTATTATGTATTTACTGGGGAGTTAGTTAATCATGGCCAGAAGCCAGTAGGAATTTACCTGTGTGTTTTACCTGCAGAAAAATTTAAGACAACAAGGAAGCACTAAACATGCTTTAGCTAGGCAGATTTTCTCATCCATAAAAGATTCACAAGTATACTTTACATTACTCTCTTGGTATTCTTAACTTACAGATCTCTGTCTTCCTGCATCCTTTTGAGATCTGGTAAGCAGAAGAAAGTTTTATTTTCCAGTCAGCTTTCCAGAAACTCTCACTGAGACCAGAAGGTTTTGGTAGCGTGAAGTCATTTTAGGCAGATGGATGGCCCACACTCACTACCACCTTCACCCTTACTGGAATTCCTTTTACAGGAATTCATGAAAGAGACTCAGTGATTAAGATTTACCTCTCTCCTGTAAGCCAGATCCAGTTTCCCACAAAAGGTACAAACACTGCCAGATGGTTACAGATCAAGAGTAGGAAAACATTCCAAGTCAAAACATCCAATCTCTCTTGTTACCTTACATCATATTCAATAAGCACTTAAAACAAAAAAGAAAGCCAGCAAACACTGAATTGTTGCATGAATTTTGTTCAACATTTTCTCACTTTAATTACCCTTAAAAATTTGAATTATAAATTTGAGTTTACTTTCTCAAGGATCTTTCAAACTCAGTAAGGTCAAAGTTTGTTTCAGCTGTTTAGTAAAGTTGCAATCATGTAATGTGATAAGCTTCAAAGAAATAAATTACATGGTACTTGCTGATTATATAACTTTAGCTGGATCTTACTATGGGCTCACCCCGGGAAACTCCTGAGCACTGAATTTCTGGCTTCAGTGAAAGGTGAAAGTGTTCAGTGTCTAACAAAACCAAACAGTCTTTGTGGCTGAACATCAAGAATCTGTGTTTTCTTCCCATATAAGTAGTTATGTTTTCCAATGCATAGGGGAGCTCTAAAAGGAACCCTATTAAACTCTCCCAGATGTCCTAGCTTGGTATCCCAAAGCTGATCTTAAGATTTCTTTTCTATCCAAATGAAATCTCATGCCATGCTCAGGAACGTAGACAGTAGTTAACCAGTCTACTCTCACTCTCAGAGTATCTTTCTGTGTAAATTTTAAAGAATTAAATTAAATTTATTAAAGAATTCTTTACAGTAAGCTGCAAGTTTTAAAACAACTGACTTGAAATGTGATAGTTTTTGGCAGGACAGTTTAGGCAGGAATTGTTACACATGACTTTAGTTGGCCAAAACAATGTCGCTGCTTCACAGTTTCCCATTGACTGAGTTGCATTTACCATCGTTTGCTGCCTGAAGACACTTAGCTAGTAGGAAAATTCTTATTAATCCTTCTCACTGCTCAGCCCTGGTGTCCTTCTGATAACAGGGAGGCAAGCTACAAAGCAGGGAGCTCCACACAAGAGAAAAGCAAATCGAGTAGTATTTGAAAACAAGTTTTCTGCTGTTCCTAGATGGGGAAGTCCTGGGAAAGGGGGCTGCTGGAACCCGTTCAGGCAAGAGGGCAGCCCCTCATGCCCATCCCCACAGGGACTCAGAGCCCAGAGCTGGGTGGGGAGCATGTTATCTTGTACTTACGCAGTGAGTCCTTTCTCCAAACTGGCTGTAGAAGGTCATCTTGACTTTGTGCTTGTGTCCAGTCCTCTGATCAAAGGTGTTACAGCTGTCGAAGGGTGGGCTGTACAAATGCAGGCTCACGGCAGTCTCTGTGTGGCTTATGTTCTCCACACGATGCAGGCCAATGGAGTCTACACCAGGGAGGGCATGAAATGAGAGTTGTGTCAGTGGGAAGATTCAACAAGATCTCAGATGCCTGGAAAAATGTTTCCTAAAACAAAATTAATGAGCAAGCCAGTTAGGCATGCCTACACTTTTATGGGGAATGAGTAACTCGGTACAGGTATTTGACTGCTCTTCTCTAGCACAGATTTCTAAATACACTCATAATTCAAAATACGTTATTGCCTTCCATCCTTCGTGTAACTTCTGGAGTATCTGCTACAGGATAAAGGCCAATAGAAATCCAGAGAAATTTAAGGAAGGGTATGCTGTCAGTAATTTTCTAGGAGTATTTTCTAATTATTTTTTTAATCATTCCCAAAGGACTTCAGGGTTATTTACTTTCCTACAAGATGCTATTGTTATAGATGTTCCAGAAGCAGGAAGGTTTGTGTTTCTAAAAATTAGCAAGACATTTTACAGGGAAAAAGTTTTTGTATCTCTAACTCTTAGCCCAGTAACAAGCATATGAGTCACATTAAAAGTCAGCTATGTGTATTTGGGGCATGGGCTTATGGACAGAGATATAGTTGTCTTCTACTCCAGGCATCAGTTTGCTAATTAATCCTTCCAGCTTCCTAGTTTGGAGAATAGGCTTTTCATTCATCACTTCTGACTAAGGTAACAAGTTAGTAGTGACTGGCATACTTTCAACCTTAACTGAATAGTGAGCATAACTGAACATGTAATCAAACAAGGCACTGTCTGTTGTGTAGTTATTAATGAAGTAATGGCACTTTCTGTGACGGTGGAGTACAAGGTATGAAGAATCGCATCCACAAAAAAAACCATTTGCATTCTACACTGAAGTGGAATTTTTGAGTTGCTTAAGAGAGACCTTGAATTTTAAATTTATGATCCTGCTGTAAAAACAACTCAGGCCTTTGTACTTGAATTAATATATTATATAGTACTTAGACCTGTATTATGCAACGTAGCCATGCTACCCTGAGAATCATGAGTACACTCTTAACTCTGATACTTTTGAAGTGTATGCTCTAAGCGTTGTTAACGTAGTTTATCTAAATAGAGCATGTAGGGGAAAAAAGTCCTAATTCTGTACTCTTCTAATGGAAGACTCAAATAAACACTGTTTAGTGGGCTCTAACCTTAAAAATAAAATACTAGAGCAACCAAGAACCAGGCAATAGAAACATGACGGTCACTCACTATTGATCCCAGAGGTCTTTTCCAATCTTAATTATTCTATGATTCTATTGAAGTAGTTAGGGCAATCACCATACCATCAGTGTTTTCCTTATACTTGTTTTACCTGTTTGTTTTAAACAAGACCATCTGTCACGAGTTATGAAACATGGCAGAGATCCAAACTGCCTCAGAGAACTGGATACCAAATTTGTTTAAAACAACAAAGGAAGCTTTGGATCAGATGCACACAGGGTGCAACTGCTTCCATCAGAAAGAACCACATTGGTTGGAAAACATTACTGAGTCTGACAACCCATGTCCCTGGCACGGGACCATCAGCAGATGTGTCAAGCTCCCTTGTATTACCTGTCCTATGGATTTTGTGTTTTCATTTACTGTGGCATACCTTCAACAGTGGGCTGCAGAGCACTAGTCTTTCTTCCACAATGCCCTCACCCTGGATTAGTCCATAACCCAATACGAGGCTCCTTGCGACTGGGGAGTTCCCAAGCTCAACTCCACAAGGTGAGTGCTCCTGTTTTTAACTTATCACATAAAAGGCAGATGGGCCTTGCCTTTCTTCTGCTGAACTTTCTGCAGTACAGCATGATGTGCAATGTCTTTCATAGCATCAGAATGTGTTACACCCAGCTGGCCACTCCAGGATGCCCTCCAGAATAGCACAAGGTGATGACAGTTACAGATACTTTATAATGGCATGGACTGAGGTACCTAGGGAGCCTTGCTGGTACAGACTTAGTCACCTCTCAGCATCTGTGGAGTTAGGCAATTTTCTGGTAGATTGGGTAGACTTGAGCATTTCAATTCTGCTGATGCTGCACTTCAGCACTACAGTCTTTTGTTGATTTGGACAGGAAGTAGCACTGAGGATAAGGGCCTCTGCTCCTAGCTGGTCAGTTTATTCCATAGACAGCTTTTACTGTGCATTTTTCACTTAGGATTTCCATGACTGAACAAAAAGATAATTTCTTTGAAAAATAAATAATCAAGGTGAATGAGCTAATTAAACTTTAGTTCACTTACTTTTCACAAAATACGATTCAAAGTCTACATTGACAAGCCATTTGGGGCAGTCATTATGGACATAACGCTGAAGGCTGCTTAGTCTGGAGGAGATACCCAGCATATTTAAGTATCAAGCAATTGCTGCAATGTCTTTAGAGTCAGATAAAAGCACTTTTTTTTGTTGTTGTTTGTTTTACTGACTATAAATATAGGTTTGTGCAAAACTCCACATTCTTAAACTGTGCAAAAAACCATTAGTATTATACTGTTAGAGACTAGAGAACAGATGAACTCTTCTGTTAAGAATACGACTCATGGATGGGTAGTTGTCAAAACAAGTTTAATAGCTTACCATTAATGTAGGCACATTGATTTTCCCTCAAAACTCGTTCCGATTTCTTAGTCATTTCACCATTCCCTTTTTTCTCAGGCCATTCAAATAGAGTCTCCTTTAGATTTCCCTGGAGGATCTTCATAAAGCAATGTGAGTCTGTGTGATCATGGATGCTGCTATATATGTAAAAAGAATAACCAAACTCAGTGTGATATACATATTTACAGTACAGCAAACAGGACAGATATCACAGCATGTTGTATCTAGACATAGCCCAAGAATGAAATGCCATTGCACATGGGTCATGCACAAAACTGCTAGGAAAAAAACCCATTCACAGTGACTAAGGTACACCTACTTAAAACTGCTGCTTTAAAAATGTTTTAAAATAAGCTCACATATAGCAGAACTTGAAGAAGAGTCAGATATTGATCAGTTTATGACTTTGCCATAGAGAAATACAAAGGCATCCTGGAAGAGAGAGGAAGACAGAACACAAAACCTCTTGTTGGCCAAGAAAGAAAATAATGCTTTCCACAGTGACCCCAGGCAGAGGCTGGTATAAACTTGCAAGTATACCTGATATTTACAGATCCACCATGCTTACTCCTGGTACGTGGGAGAAATGAGCTACCTCATTAATTTCTGTGATCTCTTTACTGTTGGAGTGCACATGCATTTTTTGAAAAAAGATGTTGTACCTCTCACTCTGATAGTACAAAGTATAACCACCTACAGTAAACTGTTAATTTTCCTAGTTTGGCAAAACATGAACAAAAGAGTAGGACCTGGTATGATTTGTCTGTTTGCTTCATCTGTCTCCTTGCCCTGAAGTATATTTTAATTGCTACATTTGGAGATGTATGGGCTAGATATGTAGCTTAGTTTAGTTTAGTTTTATTTTTAAATAGAGGACTAACTGTTACAGAAGTAATGGGATTAGGACAGAGGGAGAGCTCTCGACTCATTGGGGACAAGGGAGAAGGGGGAATTTGACTCTCTGAAAGTACTATGCTATTGAGTTTCAATCAAAAACCTGGTACTTGTATGTTACTGTGTTTCAGTAAGCAGATATTAGGGTTTCTTACAAACTGAGGTGCCAAGAGAGCAGAGCTTCAGGCACAGAACAATTCACAAATGCCACGTTGTTGCGCTTCTTTCACAAGCCATGAGAACAATCTGATCCTCCTCATGCAAGAAGCAAAGCCAACTTGTGGTCTCAGTCCAGCTCGAGCAAATGCTCATCTAACTCAAATACAGTTTGACATAAATTACAGGCTTTGTGGGTATAGCCTGGAAGGAGTAAAGGTAGTATGCTTGGTTTCTATATATTCCTGAGTATAATGCTATGGCATCCCCTAGAGAACACTGTAAATGTTCAATTGCATGATCAATTGAAACAAACAAAAAACTGCTCTGACATCATAGGTTTTCTATTTATACGCAAGAATAGTCAGTCAAAACCTCCAAGTTTTGTTATTCCTTATTTTGTTTTAGCCAGCATTTTGTGAAAGACCTTCCAAGGGACAGATCCTGCCCTTATACTTGTCGTTTATACAGTAGACTATATAACCCAGGATATAGTCTGCGTACATAACACAGGAGGCCACATCAGCAATGTGGTTCGTTTCGAGGGAGCACATGGGATTCATGAACCTGAAGAAAACTGAGTACTCCTGGAAAGGGGCTCCTTCCTCAAAGCCTGCAGTCCTAACTCAAATCTACTTTTCCTATATGGTTACAGAGTTGGGATTTAAACACCATGAGAGAACAAAAACTATTTAAACTGCACAAAGTCCTGCTTCTACAGCCAAGCGTTGTTTGGGTCTGTTGTACAGGACAGGTTGAACAGACCCTGTGCACAGGACCCACTGTATCTCTGGGAATAAAGACTTCCTCTGACAGATGAGCAGCTTAGATATGGTAGAAAACCAGAGCATTTTTTAAAGAGAGCTCTAGAAATATCCATGAGGTACAAACTGCAAGTGGTGCAAAAGATACAGCAAACATTCAGACTGCTATACCAACAGGAGCTCTGCACTGCTTAGTTTCCAGGCACTTTCTAATAGCTCACGTAGACCTGATTATTTTTCTCTTTTTGTATGACAGTTAAAGATACAGAGGCTTTATATCTGTTTGCTAAAAGCATAGACTTTGGATACAAACCTGCCATGACCTTCACCCCAGCACAAGATCATCAAGTTGAACTTTCCATTTCCATTATCCACAAGATTTCTTGTGTACCTGAAATACAAAGTGTTTCCTTTTTACTGTACTGATGTGCCTATAAAAGACAAAATTATACAAACATGTTTATGAAGGAAGATTGTGATATATAAAACTCCTTTTTGTTCTTTTTTTTCTGAAAGGCAAGTTTTACTTGGAAAAAAAAAAGGAATTGTATTTTTAAGGATCTTTTTTTTGGTAGTTCTTTTTCCAGGAAGAAAAAATGGACATATTTAACATTTTATACTTGTATTCTTCTGAATAACTTAGATGATTGGAGTTTTGGGAACAGTGAGTGAGACAAGAGTGGTAGACAGGATCAAATAAAAATAGTTACTGAATGAAGTCACTTCAGCATCTGGCTTATAATTAGAAACAGAGGACTGCAATGAAACAAGAAAAATACATGGTTACATTCTTCTGCAGCTCCCTTTCAGATATTCTTGGCTTTCCTTCTGTTACACAGCATTCATTTGTATGAAGCCAAAAAAACAAAGAAATAAGATGTCAGACTTTCTGTACATGGTCCTTCTACTCTGTTCCTGAAAGTTCTACATCTTGTACAGTAGCCTTTGTGTGTGGATAAAACACACGTGTAGTAACTTCTGCCTGCATCTACTTCTAAATAAAGTTTGTCAGAGCAAAATTTCTTAAAAAGGCTTTTCATGTGCTGACTTATAGGTGGCACAGAATAAGCTTGCTTCTAAAGGCTTTTTATCAATATGTGTGATCTAGACTGATTTGCTCTCAGAGCTTGAAAAAATCTTTAGCAGCAACATCTTAATGTTAGTTTCCTTATACACTCCTGCAAGCCTCCCCTGAGCTGCTGCTCCTCTCACTCTACTGAAAAGTTCCCTTCTGGACTGGAATTTTGTTCTATATTTTACTTTCCAGAGTGGGACTCTTCTGATCTGAGGCTGGTGCTTCTAGCTGTTATGATGCAAGTAACCTAGTGCGACCTTCTGATTTCATTTTAGCTTTAGTCATGACTATTTGCTATTTACTTTGCCAAGTAAACCAAGTATTTATGCCAATGACAGGACATCACACTCTCACCTAAAAGACTCAAACAGGGGCACACGGAAAGTGCACTGATGTCAACCGAACATTTTAAAATTAATTTTCTCATAATACTACTCCATTTTACTCAAGATTGGATGCTCATAATGAATTACTTTTAAAGCACAGCATGTATATCTATCTGTTACCTCTCACTTCATCCACAATTTGTGCATATAATAGGTAGGCATATTTTCACTATGATGTCAGAATATAAGCAATCAATGCTGGCATTTGACTGAACTTTTCAAGTGCTATTA
>VWZK01011501.1:24255-35472 GCA_013396935.1 Baryphthengus martii | reverse complement strand
GCATCTTCATCTCCTTCGGACGAGGTCTGCTGTTTAGAAAGCGTGGCCTGCCAACGCTGCCGCCGTTACTTCCATCTCAGAGAAGGAAGCTGCAGAGAAAGATGACCTGCAGCAAAAAAGTGTTGATTTGAGGCTGGCTTTACTAAACTACATCTAGAAACTCTATTTAAAAGCAAAACAGAACACACTGGTACCTAAGTCACACACAGGAAAATTGCTGCTCGAGGTTTTATTAATACACCCTGCTTGTTCAAAGTGCTGTTCCGTGAAAACTGGGCACTCTGCAGTCACATTCAGGGCTGCTTGTGGTCACTGGCCCTCAGCGTGATGCCTGGAAATGTAATGAATGGGACAAAGGAGGCCAGGCTAAGACGACAGACCATCCTTGCATTCCTCAGTCTGTCAAACCTATAAGCTGGCTGCAGAGCAAACAGATGACATGCCAGCCATCTTCATTACCAGCTCAACTGTTAAGAGGATGTTCATTAGCCATGGATTCTGGCAATGGAATTCACTATACGCCATAGAATTGTGTTTTAAAAAAAAATCTCTTTTCTTTCTGAAAAAAAAAAAAAAAAAAAAAAAGAGTTCAGCTATTTAGGTCTATCTAATGTTTGAGCAGCTGGAAATAAGCAGGTTGGTGGTGTGGTCTACTCTCGCTCTGAGGCTTAAAGGTGCTCACAGTACTGGGAGTTCCTGAATTCCCTTAGAGAGTTAAACACTAGCATGCCTGCTTCTTGACCTGTACATCAAGTAGGTGTGAGAAGAAGTACCATTAAAACAGAAGCTACAACTGGAGAGACTGGGTGAATTTCTGGCTTCACTGCAGTCGGGAATACATTCCCACTGATTTAAATGAAGCTGGGATCTAGTGCATTGGAATGAAATACGAATGAATGTACTGAATAGGTACATTGTCAGTCATCAGCCCAGAACCTCTCCTGGCACACAGAAAGCAGACCCAACCTTGTCACTACTTTTTTTTTTTTTTTTTAAGAAGTTGTGTTTGTGTGTGCATGTATGTGAGAGAGGACTGTGATCATTTGAAGCAGACTTTTTAAGGTCTGAAGGAACCTAAGACCTCTGAAATGAAACCAGGATGGTGTTTTTGCTGATACCCAATTGACAGAAATGGTGCAAGGATCTCAGCACATACAGCAGTTAACCAACTCTAGCCTCAGTCACTGAGGGTATCTATCACCGAAAATTTTAAGAAAATACAGCATTACAATTCACACAACATGGGAATTGTCTTCACATTCTCAGCTGTGTTTCTTATCAAGGAAAATACAGCATTTTATGCATTCCTTTTTATTTCTGAAAATCATATATTTATACCTCTGTACAAATTAACTGTTGCACGCATTTCTCAACTGTCCTATTATAGAATAATAGTCTGTGGAAGGCTTTATTCCAACAAGTGTAAGGGGTGTTGTTGCTTTCAACTTTATAGCAAAAAGCTCAGGTCCCTTTCAAGACCAATTACTCAATGCTTATTTGAAAAGCAAATGCAAAGTTGAGGCAAATGGCACAGTGATTCACAGCTAGGTACCTTACAATGCAGAGTGCAGCCCTGCAATGGGTGCTCAGAGCCTCAGCAGCTGGACTGCACACCAGTAATGGTATCATAGATAGTCACACATCAATGAAGGTTGAAAAACTACAGAAACAGTATTTTTTGAGCAGAACTGTACCGTATCAACATGCCTCACATATTAAGTCTCTCCCCCTGTCTTTGGGTAGCTCCAGTTCTCTCAGTCCTTGGCTTTCCATGATTACAAGGTACTTAGTACTATGTTCCCATTAAATAATTCTGCAAGAATTACATTTGCTAGTTCCTGTAATCAGGGTCTCGTATCTTGTTGCTCTTAAAAATGAGCTATTGATTTTTGCTTAATGAGGGCACACCTTGATGTTTCTTGGAAGAGATATGTAATCATGTTTTATTCTTCTGAATCTGTAGGATGTTATAACATCCGTAGAATGACCATGCGTACTTTCATACTCAGGTTCAAAGTCCCTAAAGTGGATATGTATTCCTTGCGCTACAGAGAAAGAGCAATACTGTAGCTTCACTGAAGAAGTAAAAAGGTCTGAAGACTTTTCCTGTATTTCACATTATGCAGCCCTTGTGGAAAGCACAGAAGCTCTGACGGTTCACACAGAAAGTGAGTAATTCTTGCATTTTTCATGACGTAACTTCATTGAGAAGCAGAGCCTCATAAACCATTGTTACTGATACCCTGACAGTTAAAATCTTGTCTAGGAAAATGGGAGTTCGGGCTTTAACCACAAAAATTTTGCTTTACAGAAAAATGCCCAGACACTCAAAAGACAGATGGGTAAGCACATCAAACAATCGTTGGACGTGACATCTAACTCCAAGAGCGACTTAACAGCTGAACTGTCCGAGCATATACTGGCACATCCTCTCCCACTGGAGTGCAGCTCATAGGGTTTTTCCCCTGACTTATTGAAGAAAACCTTCAATTAAGACTGATAGAATTAATGATTTTTAAGACACTCTGCACCACATACTGGGCCTGAATATGTAGCTTGGGACTGAAGACTTTTTATGATGGATCTTGTCATTCCAAGTGAAAATCGTGGGCAAATCAAAAGTGCGATCCAAGGTGTCTGAATCCTCAGAGTGTTGTGGCAAAACAGACTTTCTGTTTTGTTAGCCTGGACAGGTAATAGCACTTCAACCTAATAATAAGCATTTGGATCTCCTTCTCCAGATACTATGACTTTCACCCCTTTAGCAATGGTATGAAGTCTCTGTTCATCTAAGTATATTTGTTTGCAGAGAGTGCTTTTTACAGAGAAAATCCGGATCTGGAGCTGTAGTACAAGTTTGGGGGCTAGCGTGACTCAATGGCAGGCAACAACTCTGTAAGGAGGCTTAAGAGAGCATTTTGTCACACAGATCATAATACAGATAAAGAGTTAATAACTCGCACCAAGGAAACTTACCTTACTGAAATACAACATTGTGTTGTGTAATCCCAAAGCATTACTAAAGGCTTATTGCCTTTTCCGTTAAGCTTCATATGATTTAAGAGGGACTGCATTGTGCAGCTGGAAACCTGAAGTGCCTCAGTGTGTAAGGCCTAGCGTTCTCTCCCTTTTATTTCACATGAAGGTCTTTGAACTCTTGGAAGGATACCAATTGCACAGAAGAGACCTTTCGGGTTGTAATCGGGAGGAAACGTTAGTAAATGTTTGTTGCAGACGTCAGTCAGATTGCAGCTTGGAAGCAATGCACCATATAAAGCAGCAGTTCCCAATTCTCTGATCTGGAAAATCAAGCTAAATGATTAGTAGGAGCCCTACATCCCAGTGGGATGACTCCTTCTTGGGGCTGTGGAACAGCACTGCAGGTGCTCCTCTGTCATATAACCTGGAAAGTGAGATTGATCCTTCAGTATACAACAGATTTTGCATGAACCTGCTGCTTGCACTGCGAATCGCAAAACAAGCCTGAGAACAAATGTTATCAAACACAGATCTTGCAGTGAAATATCAACAGACTAGAAAATGCAATAATCAATGAGTGAAATGAGGGCACCACGCACTGGGTCTAACCATACATTAAAAATGCTAACAAAACAGCATGTGCACTGCTGAAGAATAAAAAAAAGCACTGCAGAGCTGTGAGGCATTAAACCACACAGCATAGAAAGGACTCGTGGAAGAAATCAGTTTGATCTACTTTTGGAGGGAGGTTAGTACACCACACGTGTTATAAATAAAATATAAAATATTGACATTTCTTTCTGTGAGAAAAACACTTCAAAACAAGTCGACATTTCTTTCAGTTTGTGGTATTTATAGGAGAAAGTTAAAAGTGCTGGCCAGTCTCCTCTGCAGTGACAATATTGAATTTGTAGTTTTATATCTGGAACTCTTCTCTTCTTTGAGGTTTCCTGTTTCAGAGCTGTAGAGCTCTTAAAGTGTTTTAGTTCCAGGAGCTGCTAGGCTTATTAGTTCTATTACCAGACTGGGTTTGAGGGAAAAGACATTTTTGTCTGCTTTAATGTCATATACTGATTTTTGCAATTCAAATATGTAATGCAAACTATTTTTATTTTTTTTTAATGCTTAAGCTCTCCATATGATTATAATTTAACACTATATTCACTCAGTTCAATTGATATATATTTTATGTAATTTTCATGTGGAGTTATTCCATTAGAAGATAGAGCAACAACACTGAGACTTCTGTATTTTTTTCCTAAATCTTACTAATTAATGTTTGTCATCTACTTTTAATAAGGAAAGGTATGAGTGAATGGAAATGTATTAGTACTTCACCAACATCTAGAATCTGTACCCTTCAGAAAAAATGGTGCAGAATCTAGCTATTGGTAGGCATTGAGAGCAAGTACATACGTGACAAGTACATGCAGAGAAAGCTGGAAAACTATCTAAAGTTCTGAAATGGCTCCTGAAGTTTAAATGGGGACAGTTTTTTTCCCTCAGAGTTAAAATTTTCTCAATGTGCACACAAGGGATCATACCTCATCTGAAACTGGGGCTCTGTATCTACTAACAAATATCCCGAGAATTGCCGTCTGGCACAGAGGCCAACTTGGAAAGACCAGTTTGCATCCACATTATTTATGTTTTAACCTACAGAACAGGCTGGTCATGTGCAAAGTGCCCACGAGAAATGGTACCTTGCCAATGCCTCGATTGTGATTCTGCGGCCAGAATCTGTGCCAGCCGTTGTTCTACCAACTAAGTGTACAGATGACTGAGCTACAGTGCCCCAGAAAATCTCCTGGCACTACTGAGTGTAGTGACATAGATGAGGTGTGACTGGCTTAATGTTCACATTTTTAACGTGCTTATTTTCGTCTCTCTTTGGTCAGTAATGTGATTCATTCAGTCTTTCTTAACCACCTATTTTAACAAGAAACTACTGCTAAAAGAGTATTTATCTCTAGATATTTTGGCACCAAATCAAAATCTTTCTGATTAAAATACAGTGAGATGCACCTGCCAGCTCATGGCATTATGGTTATTGAAGCAAATCCAAAGCAGGGACAAGAGAAATATATGGAATTTGATAATGTTTAGCCTTGGGAGCATGTTATGTATGATGCTATCAAAGTAGAAGCATGGTCCCTGCAAATAAGAACAAACACATTTAACATGCTTTCTTGTCAAATGTCTTTCTTGATGATTCAATACAAAACAAGGCTGAAAACTTTTTTTTTAATGCACATGGCATTTTATACAAAGTTGTAATAGAGTCAAAATCAGGAAAACTCCAGAGTTCAAGGCATTTGCCCTCCTTTTTTTTTGTCTCATCTCCAAGTATGAGGATGTTGTAGTACGATAATGCCTTAAGTAACCTATTTACAACATCCCTGAAGAGTAATTAAGACTTCAGATAGTCAAAACCAGCACAAGCCAAAAGCTTGTGCAATTAAAAGCAGAATTTGATCTGCAAATTGAGCATGAAGAACATCAATGGATAAACAGAAGCTGCCTCAGAGTTGAGAAAGAGTTTGCAGACTGGACATGCAAATTTCCACCCCTCAACCTTGAATTTACTGTAGATCAGTACATTCCAGTTTATGTTGTGGGAGTAATTAATGCAGACACATCTTTTGTTCATACCTTAGCAGTAATTCTTCAAGACTTAGAAGTAAAGGTGACATTTGCTCAATACACACATAGCTGACATGAATACGTATTTTATCATTTCACCCTCAAGGTAACTTCAGTTTCACTTAGCTTCATGTTTTTCATGTGCTACAAATCAGAAATTTATAGTTAATACTAGTCTCTAAACCATTATCTGAATAATAATTCAAATACCAAATGCCACCCAGTTTGAACTCAGTGATTATTACCTTGGAAACAAGATAAGAATTTTGCATAGCACTATTTTTCAGTATCAGAACGCTGTGAAGTACTAAGTGTTTCATAAAATCAGTATAATAAGTTTTTATTCCAATACTTATCTTTATTTCTCAATCTTTAAAAATTAATTTATTTACCAAAGCCTATCCTATTAATTCAGTTACATAAACCCAACCAAATTAAGCTATATTTCAAATATTGGTAGCTCAGTACCGTAGCATCTTTGGGTGGAACACAATTTCTAAGTAATTCTACAATTATTTTTTTTTGTCTTGTACAACTCTCACACACTTGCCCAGAAGGTCAGCTTTTACTTTCATAGCCTTTTTCCTCCCACTGTAGCAACTGAAGTCACTTAAACTATAGTCAACACTTTTGCTCAAGGCATATTGAAAACAGAGAACATTGTTCATGCTCTACTTAAGCTTCTGATGTTTCCAATTTACTGAAATTACTCTCTTTAAAGAGGTATGTACATACATTTTAAAGCATTTTGGGATCATCCATGACTTTAGATGCTATTACTGCCACTTTAAAAATACTAAAATTAACATGTCTTTTGCAGCCTTTGTCTTTTGCAAATTCCATAAGCAACGTGCCGCTCATCATTTATTTGTTCACCCAATACATTCTCTGCTTCACATGTTTGCAGTCTAGTCTATTATGTAAGAATACGCACATAGAAAAGTTTCTGCCACTTAAAGCAGTCACACCCTGACTCCAGACTGAGTGAGCCCATGATTCTTAAGGAGTTACCAGAGATAAACAAGCACTGACTATCTCCACGAAGGTAGAAAACTACAGGGAAAAGTGGCAAAAAGGAGGAGTCTCTCCATAAAGAAGGTACAGAAGCTGCATGGGCGAACTGGTAGATTTTAACCAGGCAGCCATTAGAAGGAAATGAACAGAATAAAGGCAGCCACTTAGAGCATTCAGCAAAGCAGCATGAGCTGGAACAGGTGAGCAGTCACTGTATACTGAGGGCCAAGAAATAATTAGTAGGAGTTGGAGAAAAATTACAAGCAAAGTAACGCTTGAGCAAACAGTAATAAATATTGCTCAAGGAACAAGCTGAATCTTAAAAAAATGAGTAATTAAAATCTGCGTAATTTAGCAAGTTTCAAAAATGTGTGTGGTGAAAAGAAAAAAATCCAACCCATTACTTTGGGTTTTATGTTACTGGACTATTATCTTTCAAGGGATGGAGGTAAACACATACAGATTTCTTTTTTTTTCAGAAGATAAAAATTATCTACAGATTTGACATAAAGGACAACTGTCTACCATTAGTTGGCAAGATACAATGACCTACAGTTCTTTACCTGGAGATCCTAGTGGCTTTTATGTTTGTTTATTTTTGTTCAACACAAACTCCCCCCAAAACACTCACACCAATCTTCTTGCATCACTTCTGGAGAGCTCATTTGCAGTATATCAGTAGTTTAATTTGTAAAGATCAAATGAGGTGAAAGGCACCAATAAAACATTCCTTAAAGAGCCAGAGCAGTAGCTTATCTTAGGTAAACATACTGCCATACAGGAGAACAAACTACTTATATTTGTTAGGGCGGTAAGTGGGACATATTACGAAAAAGATTGGGAAAAAAAAAAAAAAGATCAAGGAACAACTATGCCAATTCCTTTGTCCTTGTGTACCCTCTAGTGGCTACGCAAGGTCGTGCTGGCCTCGCAGAAACTGAGCAGGCAATGTCCTCCAGCAGACAAAATCAGAGTGCTTACCTCTGCAACACATCTTTTCAATAGATGAATATTTGTGAGATCAAATTTCTAAGCAGGCAAAACTAGGGATTATTTGAGGTGTTTAAAGTTTACAAACAATTCTGCCTTGTTAGTTTAATCCAGTAAATCGGGGTTTTCCACTGCAAACTGCAGCAACATCAGTAAATTGAGTATTAGTTCTCTGAAGTCCTCAAAAGGTGGACACAGGTTGCAGAGAACACGTAAGAGTCACTTATATACGAAGCAGCAATAAATGGCTCAGGATCGTCATACAAGCATGCTTTAAACTACAACAGGCTGTTTTGCCTGTGTGTGCTGAAGGAGTGGAGTATATCAGGGATCAAAACTGTCATACAGTGTAAGAACACTCTGCAAGCAAACTGCTAACATTTAATTTAGTTTGGCTCAAACAAACATAACAGACTGTACAACATGACATTTAAATAAACCCACAAAAACCACCCCCACAGCCAAACCCTCCAATAAATAAAAGCAAAGGTCAGTACCCTAGATAAGGTACCAAGTCCTCTTCCAGAATTAAAAAAAACAATCACAGATTCACCGAATGTTAGGGGTTGGAAGAGACCTCAAAAGATCATCCAGTCCAAACCTCCTGCCAGAGCAGGATCACCTAGGGCAGGTCACACAGGAACATGTCCAGGTGGGTTTTGAATGTCTCCAGAGAAGGAGACTCCACAACCTCTCTGGGCAGCCTGTTCCAGTGCTCTGAATCCTCATTATGTTGTGACTTAGCAAAAGGATATAAAGTGCATTCTATTTCGTTGATGGAACGTGCAGTTGGTGAAACAGGAACGTAACAGCTGCCAAATGAAGAATATATAGAATGGGATTTTAGGACTTCACTAACTGAAGATGTGTCAGGTAGTTGCATCACTTAACTAATGGAGCTAGTCATTAAACAGCGCCAGAAGAAACACCTGGGGAACTCCTGAAGTGTTCAGCCCTCAACAAATCACTGCACAGTCTGGGCAGGAGGAAAGTACCGCCGAGGCCTGTTATTATGCTGAGCCATGTAAATGAGGTACAGGACGTACTAATTACATTATATACCAATACCTATATATGAATTAAGAGAAAAAACACAAAATACTGTCTTGAAATGACAAGAGATAACACACATTCAAGATGAAGGCTTCACAAAGAGTATCACGCACAGAACAGATGTACATGTCAGAAGTAAACTGAATCACAGGCTACATGTACAATAAACACTCCTTTTAATAAAAAGGAACTTTTATCTTCAGTACATGATAGAGAGCAACGGAGCCGTCCAGCCAGTCCTCTAGACAACTATGAAATAGTTTCCCTTCAGATACAGCAATTGAGAACTCAGCAGCAAGGGAGCCGGCTCTACTCTACAGGTGGCAAACACAGATTTTTTTTTTGTGCCTCAGATGTGTAACTGAGAAAATCTATGTGACATCAGATAGCCCAGGTAGTTCTTTTACGCTGTTCGTCTGCATCGCTTTTATAAATGTACAGCTATGAGCAGAAACGCAAAAAATCCTCTTTTCTGTGTATTTACCAGTTCAGTTTAAGAAAGTTAGTCCCTTTTGCACTTTTGAAGACAATGGCCAAACAACTGTATCACTTGTCATTCAGCCCCATGCCTGAGTTTTGCAATAATGCAGTACAAGTTTGCCATCACTTCCAAAACACTGCAACAAAAAAAGAAACCAAAACAAGAGCCGTTAGATTATTCATGGGCTAACATATACATGAACAAAAACAAACATAAAGTCCCCCATTAGATCACCGTCATGGAACACTGCTACTGAGAACAAAGCTCTCCATCATAACGGGAGGCATGACAACATCCTGCATGTGAAGGAAAGCATTTCCAGAGATTGTATGAAGTCATGTCTCTCTAAATCACATTTATACAGATTCTGTGAATATCAATTACATGATACTAAATGCAATAAATTACCGGAACAGCTAGAGGCAGAAACAGATTTCTGTCGTGCCAGAAGTGTATTGACAAATTTTGCAAAGCCGATTCGGAAAGGATATTTTAAGACCAAACTCACCTCATAGAGGGTCCCAACTTCTTGGTCTGGAGATGGAGCAAAAGACTGATTTACATAAATGAACTGCAAGAAAAGAAAACAAAAGATGGAGATCTCCTATAGATCTCACAGAAGAAACATTCTGCAGCCAGAGGAGGGTAAATATGTCCTCTGTTCCCCATTTTTTATAATCTTTACAGCCCACACCAAAGTACCCTGAATCAGTGTTTTCACTTCAGTGTGGAGGGCCAACATGATTTCCAGGAGTCAGCTCTGACTGTCCAACCAGACCAAGCCAAAGCAAGCACGCTGACTTCCTTCTCCTGCAAGGTGACCCTTTAGTCTCCCATACATAGAGAAGTCACTGTTTAGTTCCTGCTCTTATTTCTAATATCCAAACCATTCCTAGCATTCCAAATTTGCTGTTAGAACAACAGTCACAGAAACTATTTTGTTATTTTTTTCAAGTCATCCTTCCCACTTCCTCCTCCAAATGTACATGCACATATATAGTAGCTAATCCATCAGGTCAAAGAGGGCCTTGGGATCTGCAGTGTGAGACACTAGCGTGTACCATGGTGTCATGCGCTCTTTCCAAAGAAGAGTTATAAAATGCCTAGGGCTTTGTTCCTGAAGTACAGCCTTAAGCTTAAACCACAATAGAAGACTCCTGAGTAAACGAGGTGGCAAATAATGAATTAAACTGTTGAGAATATCCATGAACAGGAAATACCTGAACTATTACTCTTCTTTGAGATACTGAGCCTTCAGAAAAAAAAACCCTTTGTGATTTCCAGGTGAAAGAGACAGCCAGTGAAACTGTTTATACCCGTAGGCTTAAATAAGGGCCTCCAGACCAAGAACAGTGTGATTTCATCTACACTTCAGCTACACATTTGACTATTTTAATGTCTAGCTTTAACTTTATGTCTCAAATGAAAACTCTGAAGTGTATGGATTTTAAGAATTGCAAAATTAAGACTAATAATATTTTGGAATATGTTCCAGTTCTTCCAGGCTTATAAGATGGCCACTTGGGCTTCACAGAAAAGAATATGTAAACGATACTGGTAAGGTGCTGCCAAACTGCGAATATTTCCAAGCTACTGGTTTACAAGACAATTCTATCCTATAACAGTAATTAAACTGTTTGAGATGTAACTTCTGAAGGAAACAGACACCAATATTCAGAAAGTCAACCCTGAACACTTCAGTCTTTCTCCCAAACACTCTTTCCATATACTCGATTTCTACAGTCACACTGTGCGTATGAAACTTCTACCGAAACCTGTCACGGCACAACGCGCACACAGCTCTGCGTGTTGGCTCTGACAGGAAGAAATGGAGACACTACAAAAAGCCCAAGGGGGGGAGCTGAGCACCCGAGCAGATCCAAACCGCACCGCTATGGCTCAGCTCAATGTTACACTGCGGAGTGTGTACTTTGCAGAGTTTCACCGGCGCCCCTACGCCAAGGAGGCAGCCTGGATGCAAACGGACTCCCTGCAAGCGATGACAGCTCCGTCCCTGGTCGGCAGGGGCTCCCTGCCATGGCCGCCTCCCAGCCTCC
>VWZK01011501.1:2416-23929 GCA_013396935.1 Baryphthengus martii | reverse complement strand
TTCTACCAGCGCTATGTACGGGCGAGCCGGGGGCCTGGTTCCCGGGGCGGGAGGGCGAGGAAGGGCGACCGTTCTCCCGAGGCGGCGAGTGTCTTTGCCGTGCGGCCCCCCGGGCTTCCTCGGGGCTGGCGGTGTCGGGGTGCGGCTGGGGGGAGGTTTGTACACGGGAACCCGCCGGCTCGGTCCTGCCCCGGCGCCGTCGGCAAGTCGTGCCGCCTGCTGGGCTCTCCTGCGGGTGGCGGCCTGGGCCGAGGGCAGGGGAAATGGGAGAGTGCTGGGGCCACGTGAGAGACGGCATTAAGGAAAAGGAGATTTCAGAGAAAGCTGTTTTACGTGGGAGAAGGCAAGTAGCAACACAGCTCTGGAAAGTGCAGCACAAGCACTTAACCTGACAGAAAGGGAAGTGCAGCCACAGGAAATTAAGAAGCAATGTGGAAACTTTTCTCATTCAAGGATAAGAGATTTTAAGATAATGTTTTGATCACGTGCTGTATTTCCTAGCAAATAGGCTAAACTCTGCTTGGACTGACTTTGGGTATTAAAACACGAGAAAACAACTGATGCTTCCCAGAATTATGTAGATAAGATATTATTTTTTCGGTAGTATTATTGCTTACTTGGATTTGTGGCCACTTACTTGTGATTCTGGCTATTACAGGAGTTGTATTTAACTTTATTGGAAGGGATGTGTCTTCTGCATCTCAGAGAATTGACAACTCTAATGCCTCAGTCCAGCTGATACAGATCGTTGCTGTGGATGACTGAATTTGATTCGTTCTCTTCAGAAAGACAATACTGGGAATTTCTAATAGATGCATGTTTTCTTCTTTCTTATCAGTTCAAAGTTACCAAGCAAATGTCTTTAATTTACCATTTCTAAATTAAAAATTAAGACAGATTAGTCTTACCTACACATCTTGATAAGTATTATGCTTGTGTGCATCCCAGCTCTGTTCTTGATAACTTCCATGACAGAGCTGCAGAAACTTACTAAATATTTTTTTTTCTTTTGTAATTTTTTTTTTCTCCCTGTCAGTAGCAATTAAATAGGTCCGTGAAAGACTTTGGAAAGGTGTAAAAAACTTGCATTAATGTTAAACTCTTAACTTCCATCCTCATTTTCTATTCAGATGTCATTATCTTCTTGTATCTTCTGTTACTGTTGTGTGATCAAAGTCCTGAGAGGGAGAAGGGGAGGAGGAAGTGTCAGGAGGATACTAGATTTTTCTTGGCAGCTCCATTCTGCTCTACTACTTCCATAACGGCAATTCTCAAAGTTTAGAGTAGGGTAATATGTCTGTATGAACAGAACACAATGCAATTTTGAAAACATGGATGGCAAATGAAACTAGGAAATGATGTGATAAGGTGATTTCCCTAAAGCTTTGTGATACACAGAAACAGATACAGTTGTCTTGATTATCTGTTTGTGTGTGACTGCAGTAAAAGAGATTTATTTATGGACTTGCTGAAACTTGGGCATGTTTTTATATTGATTGAACCAGTGCTGGTTGTAAATCTTTTTTTTTTTTTTTCTTTTCTGCAAGTGGAAGCACCTTCTGCTTTCTAGAGAATAATTTGGTCAGATCTGTGAAAGAGGTGTTTGTTTGCTTCACTATACCAAAATTTATCTTAAATGCGTGTTTTTTTTTCCCCTGATATTGATGAGAATGGAAGGAGTGTCTACTGCTTATAATTAAGCTAGTGATACTTTGCACTTGGGTAGCAAAGTAATAATTGATGATTAAATAGGAAGACACATGTGCTGTGTTTTTATGTTTCACATTATAAACCTGTTTCCATGATTGCAAAGTTAAAAATAAGTTTCTGAACAAGTTTGTGAATTAGGGTAAATTCTTAAAACAGAAGTTATTTTCAATATTCAGTATCTCTGTTTCTTAAGGAATGACATCTGCTTTCCTGCTACCATAGAAAATATGGGGAAAGTAACAGAGGTAATGGCAGTTGAGTAAAGCAGGCATGATGTCAGCAACACAAACTGTAGAAGCAGAGGAACCTGCACTTTCTTGTTCCACGTTCTGTGGAGCAGTTTACTTCTGCTGGAGGCTTTTGCTGATATCTTTATGGGTTCTAGAGGTTATTTATAAACAGCACATGAATTTAAGGTGATGAATACGAACCACACTGATGGCCGGCTTTGTTTACTTATCAGTCATGCGGGGTACTGCGCTGTTCTAGCTGAAGTCACTTCTAAGATACATGCACCAGTTTTGCTTAGAGTGTTTGTTCATGTAATGGTTTAAAATGCTGACTTCTGTGCTTGGACAGGGATGGGGGCCGTCTATGCTTGCTAAGTTTAGGATTCTGTGCTATGAAACAAATCCAGGGTTTTAGGAATTGTATCTCAGTTTTTGGACTATAGAAGTACAGACTTGTTAAAAATGCGTCCGCTCTTACAGAGGGGCGGCAAAAGCAAGTGTGCAGAAATGGTGCAGTTGCACTGGGGACTGATGAAGAGTCAGGTGAATTCAAACTCGGAAGTGGTGTTTCTGATCTACCAGAGGGGAATTTAATGGCTGAGGAGAACCTGTTGCTTATGATGCCATTGTATGTTAAACTATTTATCAAAGATTTATGTTGTTGTGGGAGTTCTAGCTTTCCCCACATTTGAGGCTTTTTCCTTCCCCTTTGTGGGTGAAAGTAATTTCAAAACATGTCTGTAGCTGTTCAGGCTGCTGTGGAGATGTCAAAAATTCAGAATACTTGAGAAGTCTTCCTGGTTACTTAAAGAAACTATTTTTAGATGGGTTTATTTTAGAGGCTTCTTATAAACAATTGCTGTTTTCATGGTGGTATATCAAGAATATATTCTTCTACCACTTGTAAGAATGTCTTTTTGTCTTGAAATGACAAAACCGATGTGCAGCCTGCTAATAGGCAGATTTAAGGCTACAGAAATAGGTAGTTTGAGGGTGCTGATATGCATTGTGTTTATGTTTAGCTCTGTGTACTGTGTTAATTAATCCATTTTAGCTTGATAGCAAAATATGCTGCTTTCTTTCGCAGAGTGAAGATACACAGCAACAAATTATCAGAGAAACTTTCCATTTAGTATCAAAACGTGATGAGAATGTCTGTAATTTCCTAGAAGGAGGATTGTAAGTATGAAGTTTGAAATAAATGCCCAATATTTATTGGTTGGTAAATATTATTACTGCTGTAATATAACTGTTTTTACAGGTGTAAGTAAAATACATGTCCCTTGAGATATTTAATGCACAAAGAATAATATCGTGTTGCACTAGGTGTACATATTCTTTACTAACTGAAACATGCATATATGTGTATATCAAAATGAGTTAGACTATAAACCTAATTTTTTTCTAGTGCTGTAACTGACACAGTTCCATATCTCATGATACAATTGTTTCAGAGACAAGATGGGGAAGAAACAGGCAGATGATCCCTAATCAGTTTTCCTATAATTAAGCTAAAGATTTCTGGTCTCATTTGAAGAGGCAGTGGCATTTGCCAGTGAGGAAACTAAAGTATTTTGTAGCTGATGTTTTGACTTGAGCTAAAATTTGAATGGACAGCCTCTGATAGTATTCCTCAGCCTCTTTATCAGGGTTCAAGCTTACTATATAAACTAGGAAGAAATAAAACCAAGCAACAACAAAGTAGTGCAGTTGCTACTGAGGTTTTTTTTTGTTAGTATAGGTAGTAGCAAAATAGGAGAAAAGTCAATCTTAACATCTTCTGTCTCTAGAAGACACACACAAAATATTCTTTCTTGAATCGTCTCATTCATTTTTTTTGATGTGGTCTGGCTTTAGTCGATGAGAATAAATTCTGAAGTGGATAAGTGTTCTGTTTTGAGATGTTAATCATCAGGAGTAACTAGTTACAAAGCCACCTTCCAGAAGAGGGGATCATAATTGATGGAGTAAGTTCATGATCTCCAGTCTAAACATAGGGATTATCTTAGCCTGTTGAATATTGTAATTGTGGAAATTTTTGATTATTCAAAGTCAGCATGTTAATGCCTGATTTTTGTTGTTTTTTTTTCGTGTGTGCAGTCAGTTAAATTCTTAGCTGTACCATGTCAGCTATAATGTCTTTTTCCTGATCAGAATTATTCCTGGTTTGGTAGGGTTTTTTTTTTCCATTTCATTATTTTTAGAACTAAAATAATTCTCTTTCTTGGAGACTATTTCAAGCTAAAAACATGCTAGCTTTGATTCAAGAAGTGAAACACAGAATACATTTGGAACCTTTTAAAAAATCCGCAACTGTGCGACAAAAAGACTAATTCTGCCTTTCCTCCTACTGCTCAATTCCAGACTTACTGTTTCAATAAAGTTTTTCCATGATAAAATGGTCCTTATCCTGAGGAAAAAAACAAAATAGTTTGCAGTTTACCCAAAGACTTCAATATTTTATGTATACTAACTCTATGTCCTGAAGGATTTGAAAGAATTGGGTAGATAAAGTACAAAAGAGGAAACTTAAATGTGAAAGTGGAAAGAAACGGCAATTAATTTGTAACGTTCTTTTTAAACATAATTCCTACTCTTCAGAAAAAAAGGATTCCCCATCCTTACCAGCACCACGCCTCACCCTCCCCAAGCATTAATGTAAAGCAAGGTGCTTAAGGAAAGGTGACCTAAAGGATTACGTATTCTATTTATTTATTTAGGTATTCTCTTGCTTTGATAAAGGCAGAAAATAAATGGATGAATTGTGATGCACCAAGCAGGTGACACAGTTCTGGTACAGACTTAAGAGAGAGTTACAATGTTCATGGCCATCTAGGTTCAGGCTACAAAATATTTTCATTTCTGTTTGAGTGGGCTTTCTACTACTCAAAGCAAATGTACAATGATCTGAAGAACATCTCTCCTTGTGATTTATGTACCTTCTTTGGGAAGCCTGTAGTAGAAGAGTGGAAGGAAGTCAATACTTGTTTATATCTTTCTCTTTTTGTTCAGTAACATGGTGACTAGTGAGTCCATAAAAATTTAATTGCTTCTGTGACTTTAACGTTGCATCACAAACTACTAGTTTTAGTACAGTCTTATTTCTCAATATATCAACATTTTGTAGCACGAGTGTTACATGTTCTTGGTTATTAAGTGGACCGTAAACCTGATTTAAGGCTTTGCCTGTAATCCAAATGCCAATCTGCATTATGGTTTTCTTTTTCTGTTCCTGTTCCTCTGGGAAGGGCAGGGAAGGATTCACAGACATACACTATGTTAAATCTCTAAAGCAGATTAATCCCTGTACAGTACCCACTAGTGTGTAATGCAAGTACATTTAATACCCATGTTTTGATGTAACTGTGTGGCTTGTTTCAATTGACTTTAATAAAAAAGTGCATATGTTGATAAAATAGCTATCCACATGGAAAATAATAACTACTTGTGTGGTAACTGTAACTTGGGCTGTCGTGGTACTTGATATTCTTCTGTTGTAGTTATATCACAAAATAAAATTGTGATGTATTTGGATTTGGGAAAGCTCCAGCCAGCTATTAACAATAGGCCTCTTATTAAGGGAAATAGCTGTGAGATTTTGCCAGGCTTATCCTGAGATGCCAACTAAGCTTTCCTGTTTTTTTGTCTTGTTTAGACTTATAGGTGGATCTGATAACAAACTGATTTACCGACACTATGCCACCTTGTATTTTGTCTTCTGTGTGGATTCTTCAGAAAGTGAGCTTGGCATTTTAGACCTCATACAAGTAAGTTTTTTTTTGCTGCGTTGTTTTCTTTTTGAGAAGTGGAATTATAATTCTGAGTGCTGAGGAACTTCAACCTTTAGCTGTGTCTTTGTCTGTAGTATTCAGAAGAAGAGGTGACTTTCAGACTGAACACATCCAAAGTGCTGAGTATTAACTTTTAGATTGTTTGCAGTTTTCTCAACTATCTTTAGCAGCTGTTTTTTTGCTGCCACGTTTTGAGGGCTGAAGGTAAACATGGTGCAATTAAAGCATTTGCTAGACGACTTTAGATTATGAAAACCTTGATACATAAAGCTCTGTGTGTGTGTATATATATAATGAATTAACACATCCAAAACCTTCAGATGAAACTTTCCTTATAGCTCCTTGTAGGTCAGATATACCTTAGAAAATGAGTGCAAATGCTGCCTTAAGTATGTGTTCTGCTCTGGGGGAGAGTGATGAGGAGAAAGCTGGTATAGGTTATTTCTGGATCTCAGTAAGAAAGACGTGACAAAAAAAATAGCTTAATAAGATACCTGTTTAATAAAACAGAATAAGATGATGAATCTCGGTAGTAAATCTTAACACCCGTTCAGATGTGGGACATCCCGTGTTCATGCAGCATCCAGTGGAGCCCAGGGGGACTCTCCCATGCTCAGTCTACAGAGAGAAGCTCTCTTTTATTTTTAAATATAATTTCCTAACAAGAAAACAACTCTATTCCTAGCGGATGTTCTCATGAAGACTTCTTGCTGCACTCTGAGGTACAGCCAAAGCCATGCAGGTGGCCTAACCACTGATACCAAGTGGAAGCTGCCTGCAGGCTCCTCTGTTACAGCGAGGTGGCTGAGTTTATTGTGCAGCACAGCCCTGCGCCTGCTCAGGTTAAGTGTTGTGTGGATCATTGACTGTTAAACGTTCCACAGTCTCTCATTCAGGATCAACATATTCCAGTCCTTGATCCATCTACAGTTTATCATTCCTAAAGATGTTATGAGTTGTAGATTACATTTGTAACATACACACTTCTCAAGTCCGGTGGAGTAGACGTAGCCTGTTCAAGCTGACTTAACGCCTCAAATACAGTGTCTTATGTAAGGCTCCCAATACAGCGCACATGATTTAAACTGTTAAGTGTGTCTGTATTAACTCAGCAGTGAAAATCATGTCAGGTAATATGAACTTATGTCAAGAGAATGCTCACTACACCAGTGGTTTTTCAACATAAAATTTGCACATAAACAATTTCACTGATGATTGTTAGTGTAGTCAGATATGGCAAAAAATAGATTTCATGACAGAAAGCGATGTATGTCATTACATAAAATACATCTCAGATGCGTGTGTATATATATATATGTATGATTCTCTTACTGTTAAGCTTTTGAAAAGCTTACATGTCAAAAGAACTGATTCGTTACATAAGTAACGTCTGTGGTATCCCGAGACATGGGCCTGTATCTGTTGCTTATTTTACTGCAGACAGCACTGGGAGCTTTGAAGGCCTCACAATTCCCTGCAGCCCTTGCTTGGAGCTGAATAGCTTCTCATAGTCACCTACTAGTGTTCAGAACACCTCTTTGGTGTTTTGTGTTCTTCTCGACAGTAGATCCAAGTTGTCTTTTGGAGTGGCCGTGTGGGTAGCAGGGAAGGAAACTCTTTTTCTAGATTCTTGTATCACCGTTGGTGGTAGAAACGTTCTGCAATATCGGAACAGTGCAGAGTTACTGAGTGAGGTATACAGTGGCTTTACCTCTCCTTTGCTGTGCATTGTAAAGGGTTGTTTGGCTGCTTGTGGCACAATGTGTCATCTTACTTGAAAGTACTGAAGTATTTATGAACTGAGAAAAGAAGTGTGTTAATATTTCATGTGACTTACGGATGTTTTTCAGATGAGGTGGATAAGTATCTTATGTTTAATTAGATAATATGGATTGGAAAGACTAGGTCAATTAGTCTGCCCTGTTATATTTTTTTCAGGGCCACTCTGCAAGTTCAGCTAAGGTGTTATTCATTATGGTTTATTAAAAATGTCACATCAGTAGCTTTCAGTTATTTCCAGTTACGCAGTGTAGCCTAAATTTTATTTTAAGGTGTTGAATCAAATTGTTTGAGCTTACTACTACCTATATTTATATAGTACAGAAATGCTCTGAATTAGGGAGATCTTAAACTTTTTTCTAAATTGTGTTGTTTCTTGTGGCAGAAGCACTTTTATGGATTTCAGTATGTGTCTTTTTATTTCACATCTTTTCCATTACACTCCATTATTTAATCGCATGCCAATATAACTACTTCAGGAAGAAGCAGAAATAATGGAAACACTATTTCTATCTATAGAAATACTTCACTTTCTTCCGCCCCATATGGTTTTGTTTCAAGTCTCACCACAGTACTTGCAGCTGTTCAGTATTCTTATTTCTCTAGATCATTGTAATTCACTCATTTGATTATAGTAGAAAGTATACAGAGATTAATTAAACGTTTTTAACAGTCTGGCTCACAAGAAGGATCTGCTTAATCCTTTTAGCAACGGCAGTCAGAATTAAATGTATCTTACACTGGAAAAGTGCACTCAAAGTTTGTTATTAGATCTCAACCCCATGTGCAACACACCCTGGCAGTGTGTATACATACATAGCTACTGAAGCAAATAAGCTTTGTCAGTTTTTTTGTTCAGAAGCATTGAACCGTTTTCTTACATCTTTGTTTACTGTAGTTCAGAGAAAACATGGGTAAAAATAATCCATCTGGAGTTTGTAGTGAATCACACATATACTGAATTGTTAAAATAGTTATGTAGAGGGCCAGTTTATGTTCTCATGAGAATAAACTGGTGAAATGAAACTAGGACTCAGTCTAGCAAGTAAGAATTGTCTGTCTTGTAAACCGAATAAGTGTATAGTACATACGGCAGCTGCAGTTCTTTTCAGCATGAAGGTTTTTGTTGTAATACTTACGATAGTTCTGCGAAGGCTGCTTATGCCACCGTTGGGTCAGAGCTATTTCACAGGTAAGTCGTCTTGGCACAGGCTTAATGAATGCACTGTACGTGCTACAAATTAAAGACCCTGTGTAATTTTTTACACTGTGTGCAAGCTAGATGTACTCAAACACCTCACACAAATGCACGCTGTTAATTTTTGTACATTTTCTTAATACAAACACAAGCTTCTGTTCCTTATGATTATTTGAACAGGAGATAGGTCAGCATCTGTGCCATGCCTGGTAGGTTTTGCAGTCTTTTTGGATTTGTTGTAAACTATGTCATGAGTTGTAGCTATTTCAGTCTCTTCTTGTTAGCCTGTAAAGTGTAAGATTATAGCATGTGGAAATAAAGTACATAAAATATCACTAGCTGTACAGTGACGTGAGGAAAAACTGAGTCACTTTTACAATGGTACCTAATTATCTTACAGACCTAAAAGCGCATGTCAACTCTAAGCATTTTTTGAGGATTTTAGCCCCTTGCTGTACTTCCGTGACATGTTGGAAGCAGCTAAATCTGTGAGATCAGTCTTCCATGGAAAGTTGTTTATAGCCTTGCAAGATAATCTTGTTCAGTAAGATGCCTATGAGAATTGCAATGCAGTTCATGAAAGATGTTTTTCTCAGTTCTTAAAGATAAATTATCTTGACCAGAAATGCTTTTATGCTAATTAAATAAAGGGAGAGGCATATGACTGGGATACCTATTTTGGCAGAAGAATCTGTAGCTAGTTCTTATACCTGGTTTTAGAGTTGGGTGAAAAGTAAAGGGCAGGAATTAAGAACATAAATAACTTCTTGACCTAAAAAGCCTTATTAGTAATATATGAAGTCTGTTTGTAGGACTGCTTGAAAAGCCTAACACACTTCTGTCTTGACTAATCAATAAGAATTACAGAGTCTTTTCCTTTTTAAGTGTGGGAAAACGCAATGGCTGCTCCAAATAAGAAAGGCTGTGGAAACACTGTAGTTGATTTCGTGTGCTTGTAATGATAACATGGACAATGATTTATTAAAGGTAACTCTTAAAGCAGAAGAGAAACCAGTTTTGTGTATGGAGAACTGTTAATATTATCAGACTACTATGTCCTAAACCAGTCCCAAGTCTCAAGTACCATCCGAACAGTCAAAAGTATTGAAGGAGAGGTCTCTTCATGCACAGATTGCATTCATTCTGTCTTAAAATTTACCATTGCAGTTTAGCCTGGGAAGAAGGGTAAAATATACTTGAAATGAGTTTACTTTTTTTTTGGTACCTGCTTTTGCTAGTATTTGACATTATCATAGAATCATAGAATTTTAGGAGTTGGAAGGAACCTCAAGAGCTGGAATCCAACCACCCTGCCACAGCCAGATTACCCAGGGCAGGCCACATAGGAACGCATCCAGGTGGGTTTTGAAAGTCTCTAGAGAAGGAGACTCCACAACCTCCCTGGGCAGCCTGTTCCAGGCTCTATCACCCTCACAGGAAAGAAGTTTCTCCTCATGTTGAGGTGGAACTTCCTGTGTTCCGGTTTGTACCTATTATTTCTTGTCCTATTACTGGACACCACTGAAAAGAGCCTGGCCCCTTCCACTTGACACCCACCTCTCAGATATTTATAGACATGAGTAAGATCCCCTCTCATCCTTCTCTTCTCCAGACTAAACAGCGCCAGTTCTCTCAGCCTTTCCTCATAGGAGAGATGTTCAAGTCCCTTAATCATCCTCATAGCTCTCCGTTGGACTCTTTCCAATAGATCGCTGTCTCTCTTGACCTGGGGAGCCCAAAACTGGATATCATGTTCCAGGCATGGTCATAATTAGGGGTTTTGATTTTTCCACTTGCCTTGTTATCTTCCCAATATTAATGTATATTTCATTCCTTTGATATCTTACTTGCCTAATTAAAAGATGGCCCTTCATGGTAAAAATGGTGTTTTACGTTTTGTCATATTGCTGAGTATAGGGAGTTCCTGACTTGTACGTGTCCAATAACAATTTGGCATGTTAAGTCATATACTTCACTTTCCAGATGTGTATCTGGCTTTATTAAAGCATATTTACAAGTGTGGGGTTTTTTGTTTGTTTGGCTTGGGGTGTGTTTTTTTGTTTTGGTTTGGGTTTTTTGGAGTTGGTTGTTTTGTTGTTTCCTCCCCCCGCCCCCTTTGCTTGCAGGGAGATGTACATGGGTTTTTCTTTCAACTGTAAAAGCTTATGATTTCAGAAATGAAGCACAAGGGGGAGCTCGTAATTCATTGTGCATGCATCCATATTTTTCTGCTATTTGACTTATGTTTTCCAATAATATCACAGGGTGAATTCATACTGATGTATGGTGTGCGTGTGTCTGTGTCCCCTGAAAAAATTGGTGTGTCTTCTGGTTATTTTCATCAACAGCAGCATCTGCTGCATCTGAAGTACTTAAATTCTAGCACTGCTTGCCATAATGTGCATTTTTTTTGACTCTCAACTAAAATTACAATGAAAGTGACTCTAGTTTTATTTACCATATTGATTATTTCAGTGTGCCTTAAAATAGATCAAAGAACGTTTGTGTAAAAAAAGGTAGTCTAGCTTGTAGAGTAAGGCTTTTAAAGACCTGTTATTAGTCATAGATATATACCTTGTCAGTTCTGGCATGACTCTGAGCAAACTCTCCATCACAAATGGAAGATGGAGGAAGCTTCCAAAGTTTGTATGAGAAATCCTTAGCTGATGAAGAATCTCTCTGAAGAATACTGTGCCAGCTGATTTCCCTTAGACTAAAGCCTATTTCGTTTGCATTACTGGTCTTGCATTGCAAGCAGAGATCTGTGAATTCATTTGGTGTTTGCTATTGTCATAATGTATTGCATAAAGGTGAAAGTAACCGCTGTAACTACCAATCAAATGTTACAGGAGAAGCCCTAGTTACTTGAAAAAGGTCACCGAAAAATTCCGTGGTGTGTTTGGGCATACCTGTTGCTACCAAACAAACATATCTGTGGGGACCTTTTTTGATGATTTTTGAGTTGGTTTTGTTGTAATTGTATTCCTTTGTTTTCCAGTACTAGATGGATGTGAATATCTAAATTCATGTGCAGATTTTGTGATGTATGTGAGGAATATTTTCTTGCAAAAATAGTGCCAAACTGTTAGCTCTTGTAAGTAAAACCTTTGGGTAAAGGTTGTATTTACACTCCATTTCCAATCTTCTTTCTGTAGCTTATATCAAACAGCACTGTACTTGTAACCACATTCTTCTAAGGTACAAGGAAAGTAAGAGAACATCTCTCGTCATTTGTCTTGCTGCACATGGTTGTGAACTGTATAGTTTGTTCTGCTTAACAAGCAAGGGTTTTTCATTTTCTTTAAAGAAGGGATGCAAGCAGACTGTTGCTATCATAACAATTTAACAACTACTTGAAGAATAAAAAAAGCGCTTCTCCGCTTAGCTTCAGTATTAATTTAACAGAAATATATTCAGTTACTTAGTAACTGTTGGCAGTGAACCCTACTGTCTTGAGTCTGTCTATGAAAATACTCTGTATTCCTAGTTTAAGTTAGAGTTGGTATTTTGGTATTAAAGAGTGTTCAAAATGCATGCAGTTAAATGGAGTTTGACTTTAAACTTGATATTGTTAATAGGAGTAATAGCCACAGCAGAGTGTGATTTTCTTCTCTTTTATAGTGTAAGCAGGATCTGAGACCAGGGATTCAAATGTAAAAGTAATCTTTCTTGATATGCAAGGTAGACAACTGGAAATGGCTGGTATCAAGTAGATCTCTCTCACTGAGTTTGTAGACATAAATTTTTTATCTATAGGAGCAGGCCTTTTATCCATTCTTATTTTTGTCAGCAGAACTTGGCTTGTCGTTCCTATTTCTCTGGGCAAAGGCAGTTTGAAATCTGGTTAATCTCAAAGACTAAGATAGGATTAATAAACTGTGTTGAAAAGAGAGGGAATCAAACACAGGAGTTTCACTTCTTTCATATCCCTGTTTTACGGTTTGAGTTTAGAACTGTGATAAAAAGAAGTTACATAAGTGACAATAATACTAAACGCATCTTATGACAAAACAGTCTTCCAACATGAAACTGAGATTAAAACTTCCCACAAGTTGCATCTTATTTACTAGTCAGTAATAAATGATCCGTATAGTCTTACAGAAATTGTTTTAAAATTTGAGGATGCAAGCTCTCAAACTAATAAAACTTGGAGGTCTTAACACATCTGAGTCATTAGGAGTTACCAGTTGCATAAAGGGAACTGTGCTTATAGTTCTTTAAGTCTAGAGCCTTTGTCAGCGCTCACCACAAGAACGTGGTGATGGAATTGAGGAATTTTGGGGGTGCAAGTAGACTCATCTCTTTGTTATCTGGCCTGACTGGGGACTAGGATGCTCATAGTGTACCGAAACCGGCTAATAGGAGTTCCAAAGGATCTGTTACACAAGTAGCCAGAGTAGAGTAATGTATGGCCCATAATGGGCAGAGATCACCTGGGCTGGACTTCAACTGTTGCTTGGATTTTTCTGCTTTGTTTGCTTACATTCTAGATTCAGTAAGGGGTTATTTGCTCGGGTACAAACTGCTGGACTTTTCTAAATTTGTGTGGTGCTATAGCTGGCAGGATCAGCAGGTGTGACATTAAAACAGCTAAATTTTTTGGTGGACCATCCTGAATTCAGCAGGTCTAATCCAGGTGAAAGCTGCCGTACTGTTTCTGGAAGCCATAATGCTGACAAGCTGACATGATGCTGACAGTTTGCATTGCACATGTGTGTCTGTTGGCAGTTAACAGTAGTCTGACTAGCTGAGAGATGCTTACAGTGCAGTACTTGTTAAAAATAATAATACTAATGAAAAAAGCTAGCTGATTTTTGCTTAATATTTGGATTTTAATGAAATGGGAAGAAACACTGAAAGATACAACTATTGTTTACAACTGTGTGACTTCTAGCATTTATAACTTACAAGTCAGTTATAACTGACTTGTGCATGCAGTTTTTCCCTGTATGGGTAATGTACTGTTGACATAACAATGTTAACTACATAATTTCTATAGATGCTGTTAATGCCTTAAAGTCTGCTTGATGTTTATTTTCTGTATTTGCTTTTGTTAAACCTCAGACCTAGTGAAACTATTGAGTTTTCTCTTAAAGCTTGACCTCTGGGTATTTTTCTTCTTTGCAGGTATTTGTGGAAACACTAGACAAATGTTTTGAAAATGTCTGTGAACTGGACTTAATTTTCCATGTAGACAAGGTACTGTGGTGAGCTCCTGTACTGTTTCTTGTCAAGTAAAATGTTTGGTTCAGCTCTTACTTCGTATTAAACTCAGCAGTGATTCTGCTTTTATTGTCATTGAAATCTAGACAGTTTGTATCAACATACTTTCAAGACCTAAAAGGTATGGTGGAACATGTCTTTCTGAGGGGAAAAAAATAATGTGGGAGGTTTGCGTAGTTTTATTGTGCATTTAATTGTCAAATTGGAGACATCTGAATGTTCTCAGAGCAGGAATTAGCTTCAAGAGATAATTTCTTCTCTATTTTTTATGGTTAGGTATTGTATTACTTGGAACTGAAATTGTTATGGGGTTTTCCATTTCAGGATAGCAGTTGCCTTTAAAATGCTATGATTATGGAATTTAAATGCTGTGTGGATCTTTCTTCTAAATCTCAAACAGACATTATGTCTTTTTCAAACATTTAGAAATTATCTTGTTTGAATATTCCCAGCTGTCAGGAGCAAGGGTTTTATTTATTAATCTAGTTTTAAGAAGTGCTATTACTATAGTAATCTTTCGTTTCAAAGGACATTGGCATCTCTTGGTTTAATACCTAAAATACTGAAAATTGAATACAGAATTTATTCTTTCGGTTGCATTTTGTGCTTACTGTTGCTTTCTGTGCAGTCACCTTTCCACATCTGTGGACATCTTTTTGCATCAACAGCAAAATACGCAAAAGGAAAATATGACAAAAATCATTAACAGTGAACTGAAAACAGTGATAAGCTAAGTATCTAAAATAACTGTTTGGAACTGACTGCTTCAAAATCAGGAAGTTCTTTTGGCAGAAAGCTTGTACCTTGACCAGACAGTGACATGCAAACGACCTTGAGTAGTTGTTTGAACTGATACCGTGTTCATGACAAGTCATTAGAATTTCTAGCCTGACTGGAACGTGTTGGCTGTTTCCAAAATGCTGGATTAAAGTACAAAAGAATTTGAGTGGTTTATATATAAGCGCTGAGCTTAAAGAGACCAAATACTGCAATCTTTTTTTGGCAAGCAGCTTGATCTTTATCTTTAGCTGCAGAATACTTTGGCTGCTGTGCAGTCCAAACTGTTGCTCTGTAGCATGATCCATTTGGTAGCATTCCTTAACATCAGTAATATGTTTATATGAGAAACATCTTCCTAATAAAATGTAGAGAAGTTTGGTGCTTAAAAATGTTATATTTCTTGAAGAATATTTTACTTTGTTACAGATGTGAGATGGTATTTTCTTGAAAACTGTTTGTCAAAGGAAAGCTGAATTTTAAGTGTTCCATTTGATTTGAAAAGCTGCATGAAAATTCCATTAAGTATTTAGGCTAGTATTTTCAAACTATGAGGAAAATGTGAACCCTAAATACTATTTAGAATTTTAGCAACAGTAACACATTTTCAAAATAAAAGACCAGTGAAACCTTAAGTTAAAAAATTTTTCAACATGTCATTAACCAGTGCAGTGATTTTTAACTTGAGCATAAGTTAACGGAAGAATGCAATTGCAGAACTTCAGCAGCAGTGCAAAGTTACTACCAGCAGTACCATAGCATTAGTTGTGCAGTTGTCTAATCTGATCACAGAATATCTTTGGTTAGAAAAGACCTTCAATATCATCCAGTCCAACCCCTGATCCAACGCTGCAGGCTCACCACTACATCATGTCCCTAAGCCCCAGGTCCACACGTCCCCTCAGCCTCCTCTTTTTCCGGACTGAACAACCCCAGCTCCCTCAGCCGCTCCTTGTAGGACTTGTGCTCTGGGCCCTTCACGAGCTTCGTTGCCCTTCTGTAGACACGCTCCAGCACTTCTATGTCCTCATAGCCTCACTATGGCCAGAACTGAACACAATACTCCAGGTGCAGCCTCACCAGTGCTGCATACAGGGGGACAGAGTCACCCCTCTATTCCTACTGGCCACAGTGTTTCTAATACCAGCCAGGATGCCACTGACCTTCTTGGCCACTTGGGCACACTGCTGACTCAGATTTAGTCAACTATCAACCCATGCCCCCAGGTCCTTTTCCAACTTGCAGCTTTCCAACCACACATCCCCATGTCTGTAGCTGATGTAATTTTCTCTCTTTTTTTTTTTTTTTGTCTTTTTTGACTCCAATGTAATCTATTTATAAGACTTACTTTATGCTATAACATGGTATCAAAACATTTGATTTGATATGGTTCAAGTTCATTAGTATTCTTGTAGATCTGTAAGAAACAAACAAAAACCCAGGAAGCTGTATCTGTGAGAATGAATTTACAGCATTAAATTGGCTTCAAACAGCTGATAAGGTCACTCACCTCCTCAAGAAGCAAAATGCATCGATACTTCTCAGTTACAACACATTAACTCTGTCTTGTGAGATTTGTGGCCTACGTTGTTAATAGATTTCAAATGTGCATTAGGGAAAAACAGCAACTGTTGCTGGATGTTTGATCTAGACAAGAGTCTTAGTTATAGTGGATACTTACATGTGGGAGCTGTTTGGGGTGAAACATTTCAAATAGTTGTATTTTGAGTGGTCCGACATTGAGAAAAGTGAGGATTGACTCATTGATTTGGATGATACTAGATCTGTCTTCAGTTCTTGATGGGGTTGTGGTAGGTGACTTTTTTCCAATCCTCTTGCTAGAACTGCCTCAAAAAAACAAGAAAGACCTTTCTTGTAAAAAATGATGTAGCATGTAAAAGAGTTAAACTGTAATCTCAACAGGTTTTGCCTCTTTATTAGTATTTTGTGTGGCATTTCTATAAGGAAACATTTACCTTCATCAGGCAGTCATCATTATACAGTGATGGCTTATGGTAAGCTGGAGCCAAGAGAGATGCTTATTCAAAAAGAATATTGGTATGGGACCAGAAATTAATTTGGAGAATGGAGTATAGGTAGGAATGACACAGTGTTTCTTATATGCTGTAGAGGATGAAGAATTGGAAAGTGTAGTTTTTATGGGAGGGAGCTGAGCTTCTCATTTACAAATCACTCTGTTAAAAACAAACAAACTTGCTATAGCTGAAGCAAAAATTTTCCGGATGAGATTTATTTCAGTCCTGTACTGATTCCTACACTGAGTCCAGGAGTGTAATGCTTTCTGATGGAAAAGACGTCACAGAAAGCTATCATAAGGATCTTCTACAAATAACATACTAGAATACATTCAGTTGGGAATGTAAGAAGATACTTTTATTTTTCCACAAGTTTTTGGCACCCACTGAAATATCCCAGGGAGTATCATGATCTCTTCCAAGAGTTTATTATTTGACCAGAACAGTGAACCCTCCAGAATCAGATTGCAGCTTAAAGACAAGAAAAACCGTTTGCCAAACTTTCCTGGGAGTGTTTTTTCTTCATGCATTCCTTTTCCACATTTGTTAAAACACGCATTCGTGCTTTTAGAGACTGCGTGCAACGGGAGTAGGAAGTGCTCTTGATGTTTGTAACAAAACCTCTAAATTAGTATTACAAATGGGAATTTCACATTTTGAAGAATTAATGTTCTCAACAATCTGATCTCTTGTATATTATAAATTTAAGAGGTGTATTCCATGTGCCTTCAGTCTTTCACTTAAACACTATTTTGAATAAACTGTCGGTATTTTGCACTTCATTGTCATTTAATGCTTTTTTAATTCAGAAAAAAAATCGTTTCTTTAGGAAAGTAATTAGTGAGAATTTTAATTAGAAAAAGTAGGTAAAACTGTGTATTTGTTAATTTAATACATATTTGCAGTGAAAAGAAAGAAAAAAATAGAATCATAGATTCATTTAGGTTGGAAGAGACCTTTAAGATCATCAAAATCAACCCTTAACCTGACACTGCCTAAGTGCCCCACATCTATACATCTTTTAAATACTTCCAGGGATGGTGACACCACCACTTTCCTGGGGCAGCCTGTTCCAGTGCTTGACAACTCTTTCTGTAAAGAAAATTTTCATAATATCCAACCTAACCGGTGCAACTTGAGGCCATTTCCTCCAAATAGTTAATATTAAAAATGTATATCTTGCTGCTGCCCGTATCTGGGCCAACTTTTTTATTCTTACAGTGCATTTAAGAGAAAGGAGTACATTCATTACAGTATTTACATAATATTGTTGGTCATAGTTGTGGTTTCCTTTCATTACAGATTAAAGAGTAAAGTTAATCATATTCTGTTATTTAGAAAATCATCCCTTTGGATGAAATATGGGGCAAGAAGAAGAATTATTAAGATATTGTGTTAATCTGTGCTTTATAAACATTTTAAAATACTTTACATACTGAAAGCAGGAAAAAAAATTACAAAGACCACGCTTAACTTTCTAAGGTACGGAACAGCTTGCATGTAAGAAGTAGTAAAATATTGAAAATACTGGAGACAGAGAAGAACCTGAAGAAAATGAACAATTGTATTTCTCAGAAATAGAAGAACAGTGGGATATAAGATAAAATTTCAGGAAGTGAATTTGAAACACATAAAAGGTATTTTTTGTTATTGATGATTAAATTATAGAATGCAGTTGTCCCATTTTGTCATAGATAGTAAGAATATTGTAAATAAGTTCAAAAGTGATTAGACATATAAACCAAAGTAAAATCTGACAGGCACTATAAAAGTCAGTAATATTGAAAGAAACAGCAAACAATCTGTGTTTCAGGAATCCTTAAGTTGGAGATAATAGAAAGCAAAGCATTTATATCAGGATAAATAGTGCTCTTAAGATTTCTTGCATAATTTTTTTTTAGTGCTAATGTGAATTTTTGAAACCAAATAATGAGGTAGATGGATTTTGACTCTGACAATAAAGTTTTCTTAAGCTTGCTTGAGCATAAGTAGAAATTTTAATTTTCATGTTTTTAGAAGCAACTTGCATGATGGAAAGGTAATTGTTACAACGTACATCTTCTGTAACATGAAATACTGAACATGAAACAAAAAACCAACAACTCAGCAGTAATTTCATGGTGCTTTAATTTGTACTATATACTTGCTGGAGGACTTTCTGAGAGCAAAATGGTAAATGAACCAATCCTTTAAAACACCAACAGCTAGAGTAATGAAATAGTTTCTTTATGACTATAAAGATTAAGGGAGGTACTTTCTTAATGTTTTGATGTAGAATAGTAAGACTTCCTTTGCGGCCTAGCATGCTTATAAAACCACACATATCTTCTGTTCCTTCTGTCTGTAAAGCCTGTTGTAATATTTGTAACTCTGCATATATGGAGTCAATTATCAGCAATTATTTTGGTGAGAAGCGGTATTTAGAGCTGTGTTCATTCTATTTCACTTCATCCATCGTAATAAAGATGATGACAATTAACTGCCAAATGCTGGATGTTGATGCCAGTTGTACAAATAAACTGCTGCTCTGTACAGTTAAGGCACCAGAGCTGCAGCTGGCCAGGAACCTGACGTTTGCCTTCTGCCCTTCTTTATTTGCAGACAGTGCTCCCTTTTCAATTACTTCTTAATCTGTAGCTTGCTGGCAAGTTTCAGACTTCTTTCAGAAGGGGAACTGATGCCTTGGTGAGATGCCGCCTTTGAACTTGTAACTCAAATTCTTTCTGTCAGTATCATGCAGTGATTGCCTTGTTTTAAATAAATTGCTAACATTTAATGACTTACAGAATACATGTGTTCCATCACTGAGTATTAATATCATCTGTCCAGATTTTTAAATCTGCTTTTGGTCCCTTTTAGGTCCATAATATATTGGCTGAAATGGTCATGGGTGGAATGGTTTTGGAGACCAACATGAATGAAATTGTCACTCAGATTGATGCTCAAAATAAACTGGAGAAATCTGAGGTAAGAGCGATGCACTGTGTAGTTCCTGAGCTAAAAATACGGTTGTAGTAAATGCATGCTGTCTAACGCTGTTTGTCCTTCAGTAGCAAACTATATTCAGCTGCTTGCTTATATCGCTAAAAACTGACAGTATATCGTGAGGTTAGGATGTCTTACCTTTCATCATAAGTAATAATTGCTTAGAGTCACTGCTGATTAGTTCTTGCTGTTTGTATCTAATAGCATTGTGTGTCACTGCTATTGAGATACTTCTGTAGTTCTCAGTTTCTCTTGCAGAAAGCATTTTATTTCCAGTGTATTTATTATGCTGGACTAATAACTACGACCCTTAAGTGAAATTAGATAAAGAGCCAAAGTGCATATACAAAGACTATGTATTCCTGTATGCTGGTATGTTTCTACCACCTGAAATGTATGGCAGCGTATTTAGTGTCACAGTAATACTGCAATGCAAAATAATAAATTGGACTGGAATGGACTGCACAGAGTTGAAATCACAGGTTTAGACCCTTTGAGGTAAATACAAACACTGCCATTTTGATAATCTGAACATTTGATCTTCAGTTGAGTAGATTCAAGTGAGAGAATTACATTCTGTATATGCCCGTAACAGTCTGAGTGTGAGGGATACTCACGTAAGTTCTCGGAATCCCTTTTCAATTCAACAATTGTTGAGACTAAGAAAGGATTTTAGAATTACTTCAGCTATGACACAGAATATTACTTTAACATCACCAGACAGGCCTTGTAAGCCAAAATACCACTAGTACATCTTAGCTAAGTCTGTGATTGATTTTTCTTGGTGAGAGTAATTCCACAGAAGAGCAGATCATCTCATTTTTCAAAGTGTAATATTCAAATTTCTAAACAAATCTTTGCTTGAACTGGAGACTGTTTCTAAAGTTGAAGTCAGCTGAGTAGATCGAAATACTGCAGGTGACATAAATATGAATTAAGTGACATTTTAAGACCTAGCTTTAAGTTACGTGTAACAAAAAAATGATTTCTTCAGCTTTTTTTGTTGTACAATGTATGCTGTTCTTTTAATTCTGTTATCTCACACTGCACCACCTCAAGTCTTTTAATATATTTAATTGTCTATTTTACACAATTTCCAAATTATATCCAAGAACAGAACAACACTGTGTGAAAAGCAGGAAAAAGCTAGATATGATATGATACAGTGTATAGCAGTGTACATTCAGAAGGATTGTATTGTAATTATGAGGATGTCCAAAATACATATTTTAACGTTTTTCTCAAACTCAGAATGAGCCATTGATCACAGAGATGAATATTTGGAATTATTCTCTTAAATTTTTACTACAGTTGTATAAATTCTGTATATATATATTTTTACTTGGTGGAAAAGTAACATAGTGTCCCAAAAGTTGGACATACCGAGCAGCTATGTTCTACCATGTATTATGCATGTACCAGTTTTACCTAAAAGCATTTAAGGTATTTATTCTTAATTATGTGAATTCTGTTACCAAATCAACTGTAGATCAGTCTCTGACTAGTCATCTGAAACACATCAATTCAGTGCAGTCAGCTGACATACTTGCTGTTTTCCATTATTCGTCAGTAAGTCATTTGTTCTTTTAAAGATGCTTTTAGTACACAAACAGGTGGTAGAAGATACAAGAACCAGTATAGAGCTCAGAGCATACGCACAGTGAACAGCAGCTTGTTCCTTTACATTCATGAGTTAATTTTAGAAGTTAAAGAAGTAGCAGTGATAAACTAAAACACTTGGTGACTGGGATAGAGTAGAACATTTCGCAGACTGATCACCATAA
>VWZK01011500.1:0-127651 GCA_013396935.1 Baryphthengus martii | reverse complement strand
TCTGCTTCTGCTGGGTGTTGGACACCCATACGGTGCGTGAAATAACAGCATAGCAGAATAGCAGCTGTACCAGGAGACCCTGCACCAGGCATGTGTCTGATCCTCCTGCACTGCATCACCAGTGCCTGGCCATAGTCTAGCACCTCTCCCAAGGGTGCTGGATGGGGATCACAGCTGGAAATGGCATCCCCTGATCTAATGCCTGGTTTGCTTTGATGCTGGCTCTGGTTACCATGGTACGTGTGGTTCAGGTGCCACACAATCCCCAAATGTCTTGGGGTGGAGCAATGCCAGTACCTAATACCAGCCCAGAGCTAACCTGGGACAGTCTGCCCCCCTTGCTTTGGAGACAAAAAGGGACAATTCACCCTGTTTGCAGGCAGAGAGTGGTGGCTTCGCTCAGGTGACTTGCTAGAGACAAAACCTGTCACATTGGAGGGAGGAACAGGTTTCCCTGTGCCTCCACCCCATCGATGCCCCCACCCACCATCACCACTCCTCTACACGCCGAGCGTAAATTAGAAAGCAGAAAACACTCAGCCGGCTACAAATTAAACTCTCAGGAGCCTTAATAACCGGCTTGGCCGGAAGAAGTGAATAGGTGTGATGTGGAAATGAATAGGTACATCTGGCAGCTGCTTAGCACGTCGGCTGCGGGAGAGGGGGGGGTGTGCATGTGTGTGCATGTGTGAGCCGCCAGCACAGCCACCCAGATTGGCTGCAAAACCCCTTCCCGACCAACGCCGGGGACCAGGGTGGCCTAGCAACAGCCTTTCCCTAATGAAAAACAAGCCACTTAACCATCGTGACTGTCTGCAGATGAGAGGAAAAGGCACAATTCCTGGCACACTCCATGCTCCCCAGGGAACTGGCCCCAAAGGGGGCTGCAAAGGCTACACTGGACGGGCTGGGGTGGTCCAACCTGAATACTCGTGTACCCCTTGGTCCTTGCTCCACAGATGCATTGGGTGCACAGGAAGGTTTTGCTGCAGGCACAACAGGAAGCCCCAGGGGGTGAACCCCCCTCCCCCTTAGCTCCACCTCGCTGCGTAGGCAGTCTGGGTGCCGGGCTCACGTCCAGCCTGGCAAGTGGACCCCTGGCACAGGCACTCCACAGCCCTGCACCCATGGGGTGAGCTGGAGCCTGGATACCAAGTGCCTTCAGGAGCCATGAGTTGTTGAAGTTGACATCTTTAGGGTAGGAGAAGTTTGTGGGGTGCAGTGCCAGGGGCATGTGGGGTGCTCCCCAGCACCGCCTGGTAAAGGAGGAGCTGAGGCGTTGGTCACTGCTGTGGTTTTGCTCAGTGATGTCACTTTCCCTCGTCCCTGCTGTGGGATTCTCTCCTCCAACAGCTGCCCACAGAAAGAACTCCAAGCACAGTGGGGTCAGACACGTGGGCCTAAGCCCATGCCTTAGCAATAGCCTCTCTGTGAGCCAGAAAGCAAAATAGCAGCTAATCTTATGGCTGGGAGGGGAACCAGGGGCTGGCCCTGGGGTCAGTGGGCTCAGGGACATGTTGCAGGAGGCAGGCTGGGAGCTGGGGGCAATGGCAGAGGACATTGAGGCACAGCATCGCTTTCGGCTGCAGAAACACCTCTGCCTTGGGGAACAGCAAACTGCGGGTCAGCTCTCTCCTGGCAAGGCATGCAATTCCCAGGAAGGCAATGCACAGGGAGGACCCAACTCAGCCTTTCCGGCACTGGGAGCAGCAGTAGCGTGGCACGGCATTTCCTTCATCCCCAGCTGCTGCATTGTTTCAGAGCTTTAAGCTCTGCATGAAATGTGTGGTCTTTCTGTCCTGCTTTTCCCCTGGCAGCTCACCCTGGGGGTGATGGGGAGATGTTAGAGCACCTGTGGTGGTTTTTAAATGTTCTAATTCAAAAAGGACGTTTCAGCTCAGCTGAAAGCACAGCCCGTGCCTCCCGTCTCCACCACTCTGCTCCCACCCACCCGGCTCCTCTCACAAAGCATTAGAAATAACCCTCTGGTTTGTTTTTTTTTGTTTTGTTGGGTTTTTTTTTCCCAGACAAGAAAACAAAATAGCATCATCTTTCCAATCCCACCTTACCAGGGCAGAGCAGCAAGTGTGATAGGCCCCAGGCCAACATCTCTGCCGCGATGGATGGAGTGCAGCGAAGGCTCTTCTCTGGGGGAAACCTGACAGAGAAAATTAAAAAAATATAACTGGAGTGGGGGGGAAAGTACAAAACGGTGATTATTCACTCCTCTGGGCTGACCCCCTGGGGAGCTCCCCCTCCGTTTTTCACTCCATTTCTGCCCATGCCAGGTCTGTGCAGTCCCGGCTGTTCACTAGATGGTGCCCTCGGGCTGCTGGTTTCTGAGTTCTCCCCTCCCGGGCTGGGGATGGGACAGGGCCCGGCTCTGCCCCGGCTTCCCAGGGTGTATTTTAGGCAAATCCCAAGCACAAAAAGAGTTTGAAAGCCACTTGCATTGCTCAATTAAATCCCTGCACATTTTGGAGACTTTGAGCTCTGGGTTCAGTAACACGCTGCGAGCACTGGCAGTGTTTTATATTTCTACCACAGTGAAGGTGGTTTACATCCCCAGGACAGGAAGAGCAGTTGGGATGAGCATAGAGGCAATTCCACGGCAAATGCATTTGAGTAAGAATAGCAACTAACGATCCACAACCGTCACCAAAAATCTGCGTACACAGCCACAGCTCTGCAGCTCCAGCACAGGGGAGAAAGAAGAGGATGAAAAGCTAACACGCAGTGTTACTAGGAGGATATTTACTCATTTAGAAATGTAAATCAATAGGCATAAAACAGCAGTAGCTGTCTACATTTGAGAGGAGCACTGCCATGGAGCAGGAGGATGCAATGGGACAGGGATGCAGGACATCCGCAGGGCCACCCGTGGACCGAGGGCAGGAATAGCTGGGACTGCTGCTTTGTCTCATTTTGGGGACGAATGTGGAGAATGAGCACATGAACACAACAGCCTACAGAGTCTGCTTTCGATCTTCCAAGTCTCCCTCACTGGAGGAAAGCTTGTCTAAGACAATCCATTAAATTAGGAATTCAATCCTAGGTACCTCCAATGAGGGCTGCTCTTCAACGATCAAATGATGCTCCTGTCTTGGACAGAAACAGGTTCATCCCACCTTCAGGAATGTCACCTTCCTCCCCACTGACTCCCACCCTCAGAAACTTTCACCTCTGGGTAGGACACAAACTTGACCCTGGGGACCTGACAATCCACTGCCTTCAATTCTGAAAATAAAAATCTACGTTCAGCACCTAAGTCCAGAGTCATTTCACCCCGACAGCTCCGCGCCAGGGAATTGCTGCAGAGGGAACCCACAGGGCTTTGTCAGGATCCACCAAGGAGGTCTGAGTACACACTCACACGCTCATCGGGTGTGAGCACAAGGTATGAAGGCAGGAGGACAGTCCCCCAGCCCACGAATAGCTTTCACAGGCCAAACTAGGATCAATCCTGGCTGCCTGTAACCCCCGAGGCTAGAAAATCTCCATGCCAGGCCCAAGACACTACGCGTGTGTGCACCTATTTGGCCTGTCCCTCGTGCCCAGGAGCGGGGCTGATCTGCTCTCCCAGTCCCGGGCCATTTTCAGCAAGAGCCTTATGAAACTGCCTTTCACAGGCAGCACAGAGGATAGTTGTTCCTGGGGCCAAGCCTCCCTCTCCTCCACTCCTGTCCCTGGATGCTGGGCTGCTCAAAACCTGCGGAGCCCGTGGCGAAGGAGGAGACGCGGGAAGGGGGATTTACGGCTTGCTGCGAGGCAAGCGGGGTGGTGGGAGGAGCCGTGGCGAGGCAGGGGTTTTGAGGGAGAGGGCGGCATCAAGGCAGGGCTGTAGCCGGCTGACGCCAGCCCCGCTCTGCGGCCTGAGACCCTTCCAAGGCGCTGGCCGAGGTACAGATGTTCCCATTGTACGTCTTGGGAGCCTTCTCGGAAAACTCCAGCCGCTTCATTACTCAGGCTGCCTTTTTAGCTCCAGCTTTAGGGCTGTTGGTTTTTTTAAATCATATATAGAAGTCTGGAAAAGAGCCTTCTTGCTGCTGCATTTCTTTGCCCTGTGCCAACCCTCCCAGCATTTTATGAGGTCCCTCCCCGCTTTATATACCCACAACCTGAACGATCGTCACCATCCCAGGGCCTGGCACTATTAGGCTTCGGTGGAAAGCAACCACTGCCAACCACAGCCTGTTTTGTATCGCAGGGGCTGGTTAGTGGGGTAAAGCAGACAAATGGAAAGGCAGGCTGTGCACCAAGGATCCTGCAAACCAGTTCTGCTCTGGCAGGCATTTGATGCTAGAAGAGCACATGACCCCCTCATTGCTCCCTGACTCAATTTTCCCACCACCAGAACAAGCAACACCATAGTGGGGAGGTTTGTAAACCACTCTCGAGATTCTCAGTTACAGGTTTTTGTTCCCCTCCTCCCCGCCTTCCCACCACTTCCTATGGGCAAAAGCAGCTAAGTAGGGATGTGTGAGAGGGATGTTATATCAGCCCTCAGACACAGCAGGAGAGGCAGCTTTGAAAAACTATGCTGACAATGGAGCTAAAAAAAAATTATTGAAGGATTTTGTGAAGAGTCAGTCTCTCAGAGCAGGATGAGAGACAGGAACCAGAGCTACAAGGTGCCTGCCCTTGCCTCTAGCTCCATCGTTGGCTAACTTAAAGGTGTGTTTGGTCCCTGCAGAGACAACATCTCTCCGGGCCAGCACTAGCAGCTCATGGAGAAGAGGGCAATAAATGAAAATCTACTTCCAGAAAGAAATAAAAAAGCAACACTGCTCAGAGCCAGAAAGCAACAGAAAGGGCACATTTGTAACAGAAAAGATGTTTACAGCCCACTAGCAGCAAGAAAATCCACAGCTTTTAAAGGGAGCAGGGGCAGAGGGCATCTGTCTTTCAAGACAATCAGGAAAAGGAATCTGAAAAGCAAACACAGCTCTCAGATTTTAAAGACAAGGCAGCAGCCAGTGGAAGACGCCCATGGATCAGAAGGGCATCTAGAGCAGGGATCGCATCAGGAGGCACATCAGCAGTGGGATGACAGGCAGGGCTAGCAGCGGGAAGGAAGAAAGGGCTCCTGGGCTCCTGCCCGAGCCCTTTGCTGGTGACAGACTGCCTTGGGAAACTCCAGGCCAAGGGGTTTAATCTACTCCTGCAGACAGGCTCTTCCTTATCGGCTTCCTCCGCCAAGCCCAAGGCCTTTGGGACTGGTGAGCAAGTACATCCTCCAACTCTGTTGGTGGCAAGAAGAGAGCAGCTCAGGGCTGGTATCAATTTGGTGCTGATTTCGGACTGCTTCACTTCCTATGTCCACTAAACAGCATGCAGCAAAACTGTGAGTAGCTCCCAGCCAGACCTCTGCAGCCAAGCCCCCGAGCCCACTGGGGCAGCAAGTCACAAGCACAACCCAGACCACCGTTCACTGCTCTCCAGCATAGGAACCAGGATCTTGCAGGAGCTCTTTCATAGCCTGCAAGCTACTTTTAAATTACCCAAAGCATAATCTCCACCCCATCATGTCCATCTTTGAGGCCTCTGTGCCCACCAGGAGCTATGACCCATCCACCTTCCCCTTCTGATGTGCACCCCAGACACAGAGTGTGGGCATGGCAAGGTGCAGAGGAAAGGGATTTCAAAGGCTGCCTCACTAAACAAGGAGTCACTTAAACAAGACAGGAAGGCAGGGAGAGCCCCACGCAACAGCTTTGAGACATCACATCTGAGAAACTGAGAAGTACTTGTAGAGTTGAGGAGCTGAGCAGAAGCTTTGAGAGCATCCTCAGCCCCTTAATGATGAATAGGAGCCATCTCCCTTCCTCTGACACCTCCATCCCTTTTGAAGTCTTGGCTTATATCCTAAAAAGCTAACAGTTGTAAAGAGAAACAGAGAGAGAAGGAAGCATCTTCCAGCAAAGAGCAGGTGAGCGTACACATCCTACTGCTGTTCATTAAAAGTAGCTAATAATCTCTTTTTTTTTTTTTTTTTCCCCAGCTCAGATAAAGCACTGTGCATAAGTAGATAAGAGGCTTACATACCCAGGAGGCTCAATTAACGTTCTTAGTTCACACGGCCTCAGGTAGAAGGCACTGCTGACCCTGGGCTGCAGCTACCAACTGTTTAAGCAATAGCTTTCTTTCAAGTTCTTACAATCCAAAAGCTTTTATTTTGAGGTGTTCCTAGTACTCCTGGTCTCCTCAGTACTTTGGCACAATTTTCCCTGACTCTATAGGTACTGCTGGCCGTACACCAGCAGCCAAACAAAAATATTTCTCTTTGCTTCGCTACCACCTAAACCTTTAGACAAAAGGAAGAGGCCTTTGCTGAACCTGGTGTTATATAGCCCCACTGCTGAGCTGTGGTGTGTGAGGGGCTGCACTGGCCCACCTGTAGCCTCTGTCCTCTGTAAAGCAGGAGCTGCCTCTGGCTCTGGTTTAAGTGAGGAGAACATGGGAGCCCAGAGTACCAGGAGGAGGAATGGGTTGTTTTCCTCATCTGTGCCTGCTAGCCAGGCTTGTTCACTCTGAGTTAGTTTTAGCTATTTACTTTTCTGCAGTCTCACTAGAGAAGAAACACTTTGGGATCTATTTTTTCTTCTAGAAAAATGCTGAGTATTTGAGCTGGGAATGTGTTTTCTAAAGGATGTGCTGGGATGTAACTCCCAAGGAGTTTCTCTGTCTTTCAGAGGTGGCTTTCAAGCTGCACGCTGTGCAAACTCCTGTGCTGGGGGGTCCTGCAGCTACTTAGTGCTTTTTTTCATCACTTGCTGACTGCAGCAGCACGGTTTGAGTCTGTCCCTTTTCTAGGGCTGAGCAAGGTGTCCTTCAGCGCTGAAGCCAGAAGGACAGTTGTAGCAAAAAAAACCAACCCAACCAACCATAGGGGTAATCTTGAGCTCCTGGCGTGTAGTCATGGGAGTGAGCTGTGCTATAGAAGCACTGGTGGTAATATGAGTGCAACACTAGTACTGAGAGCTATGGATGCTCAGAGGCACATCTAGGGCCCAGCTGCTAAGAGCAGGATAACCATGGATCAAGAGAATAGAAAGGATCAGCAGAGCTGGGCAGACCGTGGCCATGGCTGAGGTTTGCAGCGTGCCAGCCCACGCCCTGGGGTCTTCATCCCACTCTTGTGTCTCTGCACCAACGGGTGCCAGAGTATTCTGAGTATTTACAGAGTGAAGCAAGTGGCCTAAGTGGAGGATGCTGTGTAGACGTGGGCAGGAAGCACAGCAGTGGTGAGCAGGGGGTTCTGCTGTGGGATAAGGGCACCGTTGAAAGTCTGCCAGCAGGTCTAACTCAACCTTTATCCCTACTGGCACTGCCCAGAGCACTGCCTGTGCCCTGGCCATACAACACAAGTGTCTGCCTGTTTCTTCCCCCTGCTGGGTTGGGGCTGTACCCTGACCCAGCCTTCTAGCCTTGTGGTCACCAGTGATTCCAGAAGAGACCAATGCGGTGCTCACTTTTAGATACAAATGCTTTCAAATCCCAGCCTTGTGCTCCCCCGACAACTCACCCCACCATGTAGCTCATCTTACTCATAGGTGGATGAAGCTGGCACAGAAGTACGCAAGCACCAGAATAAACACCGTGTTCCATCCCAAGGTGAGGTGCATGCTGTCCCTTTGCTCCTGGACATGCCGTTCTCCCAGATTCATCCTGTGTGCCTAAGCCGACCACCATTTCTCAAGCCAGCACATATCCTTCCCCTCCTGCCCTGCTCCTCTCTGCCAGCTCAACCCTTCTCTGGAACTGCACGGTGTCTGCAAAAGACAATGCAGGCCGAGCTCTGCTGGCTATCACGGCAGTGAGGCTTCAACAGCATCTGCACTAAATGGGCTAGAGAAGATTAAGTGCTCTCTCTGCTCCTGAAAGGCCCATTTAATTCACTTCCACACTCTCTTCCCCCTCCCCCATACCTCTCTGGCATCCAGGACACAGGGACTTTTATTACACCGCTGAAAACCTTGAAGGGGACTGATCTTTTTTTTTTTTTTTTTTGCCTCTTCCACCCCTTAGAGAAATATCTCCTGTGATGGGCCACCAAGCTTACGTGCCTGCTGTCATGCACAGGCAGCTCTGGCCCCAGAACAGCCTGTTTTGGGCTCAGATGGCCCCAAGAGCAAGATTTAAATCTTGGCAGTGGGGAAGGCTCCGGAAGAATGGATGTGTTATCAGCCAGGGACAGAGGTCCCTTCTTACTTGGTCCCCTTCAGTGCTTTGGAGGGACCTGGCAGAAACCCTGAGGGTGGCAATAAGATGAGCAGGAGGCTGCAGCCGGCACCGGGATGGGGCCAGCCTGGCCTTGGCCTTTCCTCTTCTATTTCTTTCTGTGCTGGGCTATCAGCTCGCTTCTCTCCAGCCCTTAGCATCTGTGGCAGGGTACAGCTACTTGATGAAATAGTTGAAATTCCAGAAATGTTTGAAATTAATGCAGCCTCCTTGGTTTATGCTGGGGATGCTGAAACCCACTTCACTCCGGCTTCGTCCTACTGGAAATGAGCTTTCCTCTGCATTGCACTGTGGCCAGCCATGCAGCTGGGCTGCTGCGTCTCTTAGCGGGGAAAAGCAGGCTGTGGGGATTGCAAGGTATCGTGGGCTTTACATACATGTGTCTTTCTCTGGCTCAGCTCATGAGCGAGTTTGTCTCCATGGGGCCAAATTCTCCCTGGTGTAACAGCCCTAGAGGCAGCAGGAACACAGGTGGGACTACTTCAGCCCAAAGCAGCAGTCACAGCTCAGCACGCACAGACTCACCAGCTGCAGGTGTTTAAGTTTAACTGGGAAGGGGCTAGATTCCCCACTGGAGCAGACAGCTGCAGAATGTACTGGCTGTTAGCTACATAATTGAAACCTCTCTGGATCTGCCTCATTAAAACTAACTCAGAATTAAAAGCTTGCTCTTAACAGATGCACGAGCAGGGAAAGGAATATCTGCCTGTTTGGGGAGCTCCCCATCCTAGAGAGGCTTCCCTCTATTTGCTGCCTTCTACTAGGAGGGTTTTGGAGTAATCCTGCACCCTGGGCCTGACTTTGAGATACAGTTTTGTGTCCAGTGTCCCTCTGGCCCTCCTGTGAGAGGTGCAAATGCACTGATATAACTGTGACAGCCACTCTACACTGCTATAATTGCAGCTTCTGCCACGCAGGAGGGCATCTGGAGAGACACGCTGCTGCCTCTGCCTTCCAGCCCTGTTCTCAGCCCTTTGGGTTAAGCCAAGATTGTGTCCTTGCAGGAGTCTGTGGCAAAACTCCAGCTGAGCTAAAGGATCTCAAGTTTCTTATTAGGAAATCTTGCTGAAAGTACAGTAATAAAAACAGTATTTCTGAAAGAAAATCAAATACCAAGCAAGAATGGTATCTTCTCCTAAAGATGAACCATTAATGAGAAAATCCTCAGTCAATGAAGAGCAAGAGAAATGCTAAGCTGCTAGAAATCAGGTGGGGCTGCCTCCAATTGGGCTGTTACCATGTGAATGCAGCACATCTGGAGTTTCTTTTGTTGCTCTGACATTTCTTTTCCAACAGGCAGAAATGTCCCGCACGTCCTTTTTTTTTTTTCTTTTTTTTTTTTTTTTTTTTTTCCCCTCTGAGACAGGCCGGCCTTTCTCAGCACTAAGTCCTCTGGCAGTTTGCTTCCCTACTGTAAGTGCTGCCAGGCTCTGCAGAGACAGTTGTTTACCCCAGGGAAGGTCTAGCAGGTGGATTTGAGCTGCATAAGAAGAGCAATAGGCTTTGAAAATCTGAAACTGAAAGGGATATATGCACATGCTGCTGCAAACCACCACCACCTTGCCAAAATACAGCCACCCTCTGTCTTCACAGAATCATAGAATCATAGAATGGTAGGGATTGGAAGGGAACTTTGGAGGTCATCGAGTCCGACCACCCTGCCAGAGCAGGATCACCCAAAGCAGGCCATACAGGAACATATCCAGGTGGGTTTCGAAAGTCTCTAGAGAAGGAGATTCCACAACCTCTCTGGGCAGCCTGTTCCAGGCTCCATCACTCTCACAGTAAAGAAGTTTTTCCTCATGTTGAGATGGAGTTTGTGACCATTCTCCCTCATCCTATCACAGGGCACCATTGAAAAGAGACTGGCTCCTTCTACTTGACACCCACCCTTCAACTATTTGTAAACATTAATAAGATCCTCTCTCAGTCTTGCCATCTGAACCGTGCTGCTTTGGGTTGAGAGCAGCCCAGGCACTGGTGCTGTGACACAGCAATGCCACCGCGTCACCCTAAAGCACGTCTTGAAGCTCTGTGATGATGGGGGCATATGGCATGTGTTCTGATCTCCCTTGTGTGGGGAAAGCAAAGATGTGAGTACGGTGCAATAAAACAAGGTTTTCTGTTTCAAGACAACTGCAGGCTTTGAAGATCAAAAACTGTTCTACAAAGCCCATGCCATGGGCTTTACCCAAAGGTTCTTGGAGACCCATGGCTCTACCACTGAGGTTGTAAAGAGGACACTTTCCACCCACTACTCACCAAGCTCTTGGGGAAAGATTCAGGCTATGAATAAGGGCAGGAATTCAGAACAGCCTGGCACACCCAGCATTTGGATAAGACATGGCTGACAAATATCTTCCCTTCACCCACTAGATACGTGGAGAAACCTGTCAGTCATGGGGTTACTGACGACTTTTCCTTTTTTTCCCTTGTTCACTACATGAAAAGAAAACACAACTTTTTGCAGAGCGTGTCTTTACTTGAAATGAGTTCTTGAACTCCTTCCCTCCCTCGGTGTCTGACTGTAAGACGTCTGTGGTGGCAAAGCTGCATTGCTTGGTCTGATGGAACACTTGTCAAATTTCTTTCTCAATCTTTCACTCCAAACACCCTCTCCAATATTTGCTTAAAAAATATCACTCTTTCCATGTCCATTCTGCCAGTAATTTCTCTTACTGAAATCTCTTGTAGCTCAAGTGCTGTCAAAAGAAGAAAAATTGCCCAAATAATTTTATTCCCTAGTGTTATCACACACTGGCTGCTTCATCCAGGATGTGCCCGCAGTAAGGCAGAGCTAGAGTCGCCAGTAATAATTGCTACTATGGTGCTGCTAAAAGCCTTAAAAGACACGGTGGTTATGGGCAGGAAAAGCTGCAGCTAGCAACCAGGCCCAGTTTATGCAAACACAACCTGACTCACAAAAGCCGTAGTCAGACGAAGAGTTGAGAGCTCCTTCTGTCATCCCAGGACTCTTTCCGACTTCCACTGGGCTGGATGAACTCTGGGATGAGCTGTAGCCCAGGCTGTGCACCTTATCAAAGCTTTAGGAGAGCTGGAGAAGGAGAACCCTGATGGATTGCTTTTCAAGTAGTATATTTGTTTTCTGAGTCTCAGTACACAGTCTCCAGACCTGTCCCATTGAGTCAGGGCTGGGGAAAGCAGGGGTGTCACTGACTTTCCCTGGGCACAGGTCCTCAAGCTCACAACTCACCTGTTCACACCGTCTGTAGCAACAACAACCCTCCCAGTACCCTGGCCACTCAGAAACAAGCTGTGTCTCTTCGTGCTTTGTAAGGAGATAAAACCCAGAGATTGCTGGAGAAGTTTAACCTGAGCTTCCTTTAATAGTGTAGCAGTGCATGCTGATGTTCTCCTGAGCAACACCCCTGCCTAGGGACACTGGAAAACAAACATCCAGCAGTCCTTATGTGACAGAGAGTTAATGCAGAATATGTGCTCGTGTCCTCGCCAGGCTGTTCTTCCTGCCCAAGATCAAGTACAATCCCTTTCTGGCCTTGTCTTTTTGAGGAAGTGGAAGAAAAGCAGGTCTCCAAGACTTCAGAAAAGTGTGTTCAATTCACACAGCAGAGAGGTGACTGCCTGGTGCCTGCAGCCTCTGTCTGCAGAAGCGATGATTTCGCTGGGCTCCCTTTCTACAGAGATCTCTGGTGTCTTCCATATTATGCTTGCATCAAGGAACACCATCCTGACAGTACCTTGTTCCTACTTGGTTTGCACATCTCTTCACCTTTCCCTCATCTAGGGACAGAGCTCTTGGCTGGGAAATCGGAGAAGGCAGCTGCCAGCAGTGGTAGCAAGACTTCTGCACCACCACGTGCAGAAAGCTGGAGGTGGGATGTCTAAGCAAGTATTTGGTGGTTAAATGTTTCAGAGTTATCTGCCGAGCAGGAGAAGGGCAGAGTTTTGTTATCCTAAAGCATGTATCTCTGCTTTTTGTCCTGCTGCTTTGCTTCCCACGTGTTTCACTCCAGGTAGCCAGGAGGGGCAGTGAAGTGCTGACCTCGGTGCGAATGTGGCAGTCAGAAGCTGTCAGCTGGTCATGAAGATGTGTGTTTTCGCTGGTGAACTCTGTGAGCAGGGGTAAAAGGTGATGCTGAAGGCAGCAGAGCACCCAGGGCAGAGTCCCACGCATACTGGCCTCCTGTGTCCCCGGGGCCGGCAATTTTGGCAGGTTCTGTGGTGTCTTCCCGTGTGCTGCGTCATGCCAGAGGCTTCCAGTTCACATACACGAGGGGACAGCTACTGAAACTCTAAAACATACGCTGCCATCTGTTTCCCCAGACATCCTGGCTCCGTCCTCCACAGGTTACCATGGGAGCCGTGAAGCTCTGCCAAAATTCACACCTTACAAGAACTTCTGAGTGGAAACTCCAAATCTGTGCAATTTCCACAATTTCAGCGGCAACCTCTCCATCCTTCCCCCGCTTTTCCCAGTATTTTGTTATCCTACTGATCCACAGATTGGACAAGCCTCCCCCCCCACATTGCAATGTCCGTGCCCTGCAGCTCCGTGCTGTGCCTGCCCCAGCACTCAACGGAGCCATTGATAGTAATCCCTGGTTTGCTTTGGCCTCCAGTTCAGCTTCTCACAAATCCTGAAAAAGAGACACTGGCATTTGCCCGATGTACATCTAGAAATAAAGCATTTAAGGTAGGCTACGCAGCCCTGGCCCTGCCTGAGAGCTGCAGTGCGACCTACATGAGGATTTGATTTCGTCCACTCCCTTCTCCTCCTTAGCTCTCCACAGAGATGTAGAGCGATGGCTTTCCCAAAGCAGACATCACTTTCTCCATATTGTGGGTATAGAGACCTCACAGCTGCTTGTCTCCAGCCAAGGGTGGGCTGGAGGCCAGCTCAGGGTTAGTCCCAATTTAAGGACTTTCTGTATGTGTTGTGCGAAACTCCTGTGTCCTCTATTTCTTGCTCCTGTCGTGCCCTGGAGTGAAGGCAAGGCCAGCTGGTTCACAGGCTGATGCTTTTGGCTTTATGCTAATGGAAAGTTTTCCTCCACAAGGTAATTTTTTTTCCTCTGACCAGTCACAACTAAAATCCAGTCCCCAACTTAACAAGGACAGAGCAAAGGTCTCTGTATATGACTTGTGGGTTCTGGCTGGCAAATGTTAACATCATATATGGTGGTTGATTTTTCAGGTTTAGAAATGTACAAGTCACACATTTTGTAGACCAGCTGGTGGGAGATATTTTCTTTAAGCTCTTTGAAAGCCCCAGTGAAGAACAGTGAACACTTCTTATCCCCAGGCTACATACTTATTTTATCCTTAAATGTTCTTGGTAACTATTCACAGATTAAGTCTCTAATTTTTTTTTAGGAGTAAAGGCCAAGGTAGATTATGGGTAGCAAGGGCTATCAGCAGAGACAGGAGAGCACATCTGTGATCCTTTTCATGATCACTGCAGGGTGATGCAGAAAATTTAATAAGCTGCATGTTGCAAGGTGAAAATTTATACAGACCACCATTTTGATGAATTATGTAAAGATTTATATATATGTATTTTACATGTATAAAAATGCATATACAAACACATGCACACGGAGAAAATGAGCTTAGCTAATGCTTGTGCCTGGCACTTAGATTGCCTTCATCATATAAGGAGCTCAGCATGGTTTATCAAGCTCTGTGAGAGCACTTTTGCCTCACCCTTGAATAACGAGGGTAGTTGTTTTAATGTTTCACAGCAACAATTTGAAAGAGAAAGCAGAGTGCCCAAGTGAAGCTACTGGCTCACTTGGGGAGGCCGGTTCATTGGAGGCTCTGTTGTAGTGGAGTTAATGCACTTTTTCCATCAGGTGCCAGGGGACTCTTCGGTGACCACAGGTTGCAAGAGACTCCATCTCTGTCAGCCCAAAGGCTGCCTTTCCTGGTGTAGTTCGTCTTTCCATAAGAGCTGACAGCTTCTTACTGAACTTGTAAGACAGACTGGCATCATCTGTCCATCCCGGCAGATCCTCCTGGGACATAGTGGGCAGCCCAGTGCTAGAAGCAATACAGCTTCCAGGGTGACCATCAGGTAAAGGTGACCTCCACACTCTCTAGCAGATCAAGAAAGTTCTTGCCTTGTGGACAAACATCCCACAAATCAGCTTCAACCAGGTCATGTTTGGGCTCTCTGGAAATGCCTTATGGATCCATCTGCCAGCATGAAAAGTATTCATCTCCTGTATCTACAGTGTGGTGGCATCCAGTAATCCCAGACCTGCCCAATGCCCCATTGTGCTTGGTTCTTACTCAATAAAAAGCAGATTTTGTTTCAAATTGTGTCACGGGTTGTTTGGTGGAGTTTTGGTGCCTGAAGGTTCAGCCTAAGCTGCTTTTTCACCTTGGCACACCATCAGGCAGATGAGCACTGGATTTCCATGACTGCTTGTGGACCAGCAGAAGGTCTTCTAGCAAAAAAGCAGATGAGAGGTCACATCTAGCAGAGTCAGCTGGGAGAGGACGGGAAGAGGCAGAGGAAGCAGCAAGCACCATCACGCATGGATTAGGGTTCCCTTAACTTCAGGGACACTACTCCATCCCAGTGAGCATCAGTCAGTGAATTGTATGGCACCAACAGAATGAAAAGATACCATTGGTTCTGGCTTCATCCTTACTGTGGCCCTCTTCTGAATTCTAACAGTTGTTCCTTTTTTCTTGGTTCCCCTTTTCCTTTCCTCCCTGTCTCTTCTCCCTGTGCCTGCTCCAAGCCATCTCTCCTTAATTGCCTGCATGTATTTTTTTTTTAAATGAAAGGGCTATACAAACAGAACCTTGCGAGTGCCAGCCGAAATTCCTAAAACAAGGTTTCTCTTCCGGGAGGAGACCCAAACACATGCACTCATTGATTGGGCCGCTAGCTGATACTCAGCTCACCCCCCTCCTTCTGTATTTCAGATAGGTTTTCTTTTTTATTAAACGTCTCTAAAAAGACCAACAGATTGCCTGTGAATGACCACACAGTGGAATCCTACAAAGCTCCCATTCATGGCCAAGAAACTGGTACAATCCCACCGGTGCAACAGAAAGACAGCTCTTTATAAACCACCCTGAGTGAAAAGGTCAATGACCATAAACTCCCTCTCCCTGCTTTCCTGCAGGGTTTGGGTTTTTAATAGTAATCAAGATTTTTTTGCTATCATAAGGAATAGGTCTTTTGAAGGGTGGAGGGGAAAGGGTTATTTTTTTATTTGAGGACTGCAGGAAAAGAGCTGTATCATGCTGAGAGATGTGCCCCAGGACCTCTCCACTGCAGTTCCTTTTATTCAGTGGAGCTCTTGGCTGGATGGATTAGCCCTGGCTTGGTTTGGTTTATACTGCTGGCCTTGGAAAGCAGGAGGATGTTTTGGCTTGAACATGGTCTGATGCTGAAAGAACCTCCTACAGATAGTGACCATGGACGTGGTCTCTGAGAGAAGGTAGGCAATGGAGTTGTGTTGTCAAGAGTCCTAAAATCAGGCCATTTGCTATGACCAAGGCCATGCAAGTTTCCACAATGTCAAAAATCTCAGTACTTTCAACAGCATCCTCTCCACTTGGTGGTTTGACCTTTTTGCCGTGAAAAAGCTGCTCTGGCTGCCTGAACCACTTTTAGCCTCCTATTTAGGTCTCCTCAAGGCTCTCTCATTAGCTTTAACAAAAGGCCATATAAGAATGCCTGCAAAAGAAGGGAAAAAAACCCCAAACCCAACAAAAAAACAGGTCATCATGGACAGAACGTGCAGGTGGCCTGAGCTTGTGTGGCCAGCTAACATCTACAGGTCTCTCCACAGTGGCAGAGCTATGATGGTAATTAGGTTTTGTCTAGACACCCAAGTGGAGAGATAGGTAGAGCAATTTAACTTTGCTACATCTAAGGGAAGGCAAGCACTGTCTCCTCCAAACAGGTTTCTCAACCAGAAGGTTCTGAAAAGCCTATGGACATCGCTCAATAAAGCATGTGGTGGTGTCCCAGAGAAGAGAGCATACAAGCAGACCTGGCTTTGCTAAGTCAGGACCAGTGAGCCCTGTTAGCAGACATCCCTCAAAGGTTTGTCCAAGTAGGTGCAACTTTCGCTATCCTCTTAGACTGTTAGGAATTGACCTGGATACTTTCATCTCTCTGAGCGATAGCTGTAAAATGCCTACTCTGAAAATGTTAACTAATTGTTACAAGAGACGATAAATTACCTTTCCTAAAAATCCCCGAAGCCAAAGGAGACAGAGTCCTCCATTGTAATCAAAAAGTCACGGGACCGTAAATAAGAGAACTTGCCGTTGAAGTGTTTATGAGCATATCGAGCACGTCTTTGCTCTCTCAGAGACACGTCTTTATTCAGGAATTATCAGGAAAGGATTACATGGCAGTAGGGGATGGATCAGTGGGTGGGTCTGGGCGAAGGCAGGTGTGTGCCCGTGCAAGCGTATGTTCAAGTGAACTACAAAAGCATCAGTACAAAAACATACACACTCAGCATGGTGGGAATAAAAGGTTACTTAAGTTTTTCCATTAAAAAATATCATTCTTCAGTTATTTAAGCATGTTTAAGATGTTTAAGCCCTCATTAATATCCTTTAAAACTCCCTTTCACACACACTGCAAAGCCTTTCAACGAAGGACTCATTTTAATAGACTTAGAGGTAATCTTGTTTTTTAGCAAATAAAATAAAGGTTTCACTAATTAAAAATATTACGACGTTTAGACTGGTCTTTTCTTTCCACTGCTTTAATTAAAAGGCATCTTGGGGGAAGGTTTTGAGAGCTGAATCCAAGTTTTGTTTAATAATCGTAATACCGAGGCCAAAAGGGAACAAGCTGTTCTTGAAAGCATTTTGCCAGGAGATGTGGAGAGTGTGAAAGGCTTGGCTTAGCTGTGAGCCACTAGTTCAGGTGGTCGGATCTGAGCAAACCCTTCACGAGAACAACGAGGGGTACGTGAAGCAGAGACAGCATTGTTCCGTCTCCGTTGCCATGGAGAGCAGGGTTGAAATAGTCACGCTTCTGAGTTCAAGAACAAGCAACGCGCTTCTTAGGTCCCTGGAGAGCAACCACAGCAATGGCAATCCCAGCCCCATGTTGTTGGCTAAGCATCCCATCAGCTATCCCTCACCTCTACAGAGGTGCGAGTGTTTGCTTTGTACGATTGTTTGACCACCCACACCATCCCTGGTAGGCGGTTGAGGTACAAGCTACGGCAGCAGAGCTGAGATTGGGTGATCCCTGTGTATTTGCCAAGAAAAGGCCGGCTACCTGTCACTCAGGTTAGCTGTCTGCAGGAGATGGTGTGAGTGCTCCCTCCAGAGCCCGTGCTGACTCACATGTGCTGGGCTTGAATCGAAGTCTTGGTGGAAAACAGGTATGTGATTTCTACAGTGGAAAACCAGACAGGAGAGATTCTGCTTCCTCCTCTTTTCCCTTCTCTTAGTCAAACTCCTGCTGATGAGCACCTCTTCCGTCCTTAAAATCACTGACATGATTGAGGTTCATAAGACAGCTCATGTATATTCTCTTGGGATTTTTTTAAACATAGATTCCTGACCCAGTTAGACGTGAGTTGGCATAATGGACCGAGGTGGCCAGCTGCCTCACAGCAGAGAGGAACGAGTAGCTGGAGGCTGGCAAGATGCAAACTTCAGTTGGCTTTGTCACTAGGAAAATTGCAGGGGCACCACACCCTGCACCTCCTCTCCCTTCTCCTCCTCCCAACTGCGCTTGAACAAAAGACCAAATCCCAGCCTGCTTCGCAGCGGACACCCTATTGCACAGTCTCACTCTCTGCTTGACCCCAGATCCCACTGCCTTGACTCTGAGATTCTGGAAGGCATTGAGTCAATGCTAAACAGTGGGGAGGCAGAGATCCTAGCATCCACACAGCATCCTAAGGGTCACTGCTGTTGTCCCTCTCAAGGAACAGGAAAGGGTCAGAGGCTTGCTCTTCCCCATGGAAGAAAGGAAATTGGACTAAATGACCATTATAGGTCTCTTACAACTGAAATATTCTAATTCAATTCTATTCTATCCTATTAAATCATCTCAGCCCATTTCCTTTGACTCATATAGAAATAGCTGGAGCTCTGGCTCCCACCTCATTCCAGTGACCAGGAATGGGTGAAGCCAGGTGTTGAAGGTGAAGGCTTCTCTGGCACTGACCTAAACAGACACCCACAGTTCTAACCATGGGAGAGGGACCTCTCTTCCACCTCTCAGCACCGCATCCCTCATCTGCCCCTGGGTGGGGGAAACCTGAAGGGCTATTCTGCTCTTGCGCTCATACCTGAGCCATGAAAACATAAAAGACAAGAGGGTGGGAGTTTGAACCTCAGATTCAGTGGGACACCTTGTCACTAGCTAGCATAGTGAGTCTCTATGTTCATTCACTCACCCTTCTTAAACTATAAAGTCTGTCTTCAAAGACCGGCCTCATGTGTCTTTATCGGTGTTGAGCAACGACACCACTTCCCGCTCGGTCACTTGCATCCCTCCCACACATCTGTTAAAGGACCAGTAGCAACTGTTAAATGGTGCATGAGACATCAGTCATTTCTGGAAAATGTTAACATTTTCCTGCGTGATATGCTCAGCTAGCCTGGAATTACTTAAAAAAAAAAAAGCCTTTTCCACAAGATTTCTGGGAGGGGTCTCCAAAGAGGAACTTGTTGTCAGCCACAGCTGATGACTAATGTAATATAAAAAGCGTATGTTTGGCAGGATTTTAGGCAAGTGACTGTTTCAGGAACGAGGGTATTATTTTATGTATGTGCAAAGTTATATTTAGAATTTGTAGACTGCAGAGTCGTAAGAAAATAATTGCATCAAGGAAATCTGGTGGAATCATAAACCATGAGAATGCAAAGCCTGAATCATCTGAGCCCGCAGGAGCCTGGGATTTATTCCACCAGAGCTCACAGCAGCTCATCCATTTGCTGGTGTTTGGGATATTTCCTTGGGATTAAAGGAGTTTATGCTTCCGTGCCGATATATTTACTAAGGCAATAATTGCAACATGTGAGAATGACTGAAGCTGTAAAATGGTTTCTAGATCCTTAGAAAACAGACTTCAAACTGTCTCGCTTTGAATGGTACTTCCTCCTCCTGGCATGAGTGCATCTGAAAGCTCCAAAGATATGAATCCTCAGGAATTTGACCATTGTTCAGATGTGGCTTTCCACACGATGATTCATACCCTCCTCATTTTGGGCATCCTGGCGTTCAAGAGATGATGCATCCCTTGCTCCTAAGTATCAGTCTAAAATACAAAATGCTCGAAGACAAGATGGCAAAGTGTTAGGCTATGACATCGTCTCCTCCTGCCCCCCACAAGATCTTCTTGTGTCTTCTAAAAGCCTCCCGAAGGGCTGAGGAGTTGTTTATGCCTCCTGGAGATTACATTGTTCATATATATGAGGTTGGAGGTGGGAAGGTGGCTTATAGCGATTCTTGCATTACATATGGCAGGACCATAGATGTACAAGCTGAATGTTCTGAAAAGGGGAGAGTTTCTAGCTCTGCTGGGACAGGAACATACAACAAACTCTCTGGCCTTTATCCCCCTCCGTTAGCTCCAGATCCCTTCTCCTCACCTCTCCCCGTACATGTGCACACTGCTTCCCTTCACCTCATGGGGAAGATGGCCCAGAACTTCTTGTTCTGATTCAGAAAATCCCACCACATCCCCCTTCAGCCAGGTGGGCATCCCTGTCCTGACTTAGCCATCTCCAGAAACAACGTTCAGCTTTAAGACTCTTGTGGGTAGGCTGTAGTAACATTTTTGGACACACAGAAAATCTGACTATATCTGCAAAGCAGTGCTGACAGTAGAGGCCACAAGGAAAGATGAGAGATAATTCCTTCGAAACTCTTGTGCTGTATCTCAAAAATGGTCTAAGGATTTCACATGTAGTCCTTAAGACTCCTTAACAGATTACACTTGGCTGCAGATGAAGCCTGTCTGCATTTAAATTAAATTAAATAGATATTTTATTGAGTCTCCACTCAGGTTGCACGGTGTGATGGGATAGAGATGATCCTGGCAGTCACTGATCTTGCCTTTTCTAACAATAAAGGCATGTGTTTATCCCAGGGCAAGTAGGACATGCGAATGTTGCCAAGGGTTGACTGAGGTAAATTTGCCTTGCAATAAAACCACAATGCCTCCTCTTCACTTCTGCTTCTGGGCTGAAGAGCATAATGGGTTTCAGTTACTTTTATTTGGGCAGTGAAGACAAGACCCTTGTCACGGCATCTCAAGGGACAGTTAAATACAAACTGTTCATGGCTCTCAACCTCCCTCCAACTGAAGGACACGTATGATACCTAAGAAGAGTCTCTTTCTTCACAAGTCAATACACTGCCATAGTGTCCTCAGTGAGCAGGAAGGAGAGATGGGGCAAAAGAGGGTTTCAGAGAAAGAGATGAGAGCAGTGGTGACATTTATTTCAAGACCTTCATGATGAAAGGTTCCTCACGCTGTGAGGACTCATTCATGCCATTTCAGAGCTGGCGTTCAACCAGGCCTTAATCGGGTGCAGAATGAAATCGGGCATTATGAAGAGATGGATGGTTGTAATTGAAATAATAACATAAATATAATTGAAATATAAATATATATGTGCGCACACACACGCACACTGTATAAAACCTCGCCGGAAACAACAATAACCTTTTAGGTCTGCGAGCCAGCTAGCCTATTCCTGTAACCACCTCTAATCTGTATGTTTGCACCTGGGGTTCCTTAAGGAAACGCAAAGTTGTAATTAACGGGGGGTGTGGAGCAGTCAGATGAGTGGGATATTCACACTGCAAGACCAGAGCACGAATTTGCACCAGGTCACAAGCATAAAGAGAGCAGGCGTGCCAGCTTTGTCCCAAGAGATCGTTTTACGTGCTCTCCATCATCAAATAGCCACACATTTCAACTCACAAATTTCCTCCAGTGACCGTAAAGCTTCTTAAAAAACTTTACTTCTGAGTTAGTCATTCAAAAAGTTACTCTGTGACATTTAAAAAAGACCCTCGGATTTCGTTTAACTTCTGCTCAGCTTTAGCAGCCATGAAGCTGGTACCAAGCTGCCATGAGACGTTACAGTACTTACATTGTTGGTGGGAACCTTAGGGAAAGAGGTTTCTGGACATGCCCTAGCGTCCACTTTCAGGTGATAACTTCTTGGCTAATAAACACATTTAAAACACAAAATATGAATTTCCCTTATTGCTCATGACGGAGTAGCTGCCAAGCATTGGCAATTAGGATTATGTCTGGAGAGGGAAGGGGCTTAGCCAGCGCCTTTGGATGTTCATCACAGGAGTCTTGGCTCATGACCGAGACTGCTCCGACGTCTGGCTGGAAGGGCTGGCTGGTTGTGATGCTTAGGTGAAGGTTTAAACTGGGCCTATGTCTGGCTAGATGAAGCACAGCTTGCCCCAGGTTCCTGTGGCTCAGCCCCTGGGCAAGAGGTTACTTCTCTTTCCCTGTAGACAATACTGTTTCTTGCCTGGTTTTATCTTGGGAGCTGAAAGTTGTCCGCAGTCGCCACATCCAAACCAGTAGCGTCAATGGTGTTCGGGAGGCTCCACGAAAAAAAATGAGGAGTTCATATATCCAAATCCCAAATCAGTCTAACACAGCCCACAAATGGGCTCTTGTCTGCTTCTCTCTTGAACACTGCAGCTCACAAAGTGGCTTTTGAAAGGAGATTATGTTTGCATTGCTTATAACGAGCAATAACAGAAGGACGCTCTGTAAACAATCGAGACATCCATAGCTACCGTAAGGTAACAGCACGGTGTGGCTGGCTGGGCAAATATAGAGAATTTGTCAAAGCAAGTGATAGAGCTGAGAAAAACGTGGAGGTTTCATTTTGTCAAGGCAGATGTTGCCATTGGGTGGAGGTGTCTGGTGTGTGTTCTTGTCAGTGGCAACTCTGAAAATGCCAAAAAATTGTCATCGGTGATTAAGCTCCCTCATGCTGGGAGGCTTTGGGAATAGGAGTCAATGGCTTCATAATTAGAAAAAAATACTGAGAAAAGAGTCATTTCAATGCTTCTTTCCTCTCATCAAAGATTTTTTGTCTCTAAGTCCTCTTCTGAGCTTGTCTGTCTCCCAGCCCAGCTTTCTTGTGATGGCAAGGGACAGAGACCACCTCAGATCACACAAGGCAGGGTGGATTCACTCTTGCCAATGCGTGAATCATATAATGACTAAAGAAACTTAGCTGGAGTCTGTTCCTCTGACTGCCAGACAGTATTTGCATAGCACCTGATCCCGGCTGGGTGGTCAGTCCCAGGCATGGTGTTCCTTGCTAGGGCTCACCCTTGTCAGCTAAAGCAGTTGATTATTGTCTCTGCTCAATGCTCCGGGCAAAACCCACAGCGCAGGCCTCCAATCGGCCCTCTCTCCCCCTCCCCCTTCCCTCCCGAGGGAAAATACAAAGGGGAATGATGCAGGAAGTGCCTCACATGAAGCTGGAAATTAAAACTACGAATAAAATTGAAGAAGTAACAGAGATAAACAGGGAAAAGGAAATATGAAGGGCAGAGGGATATATAAGCATATACAAAACTAGCTCTGGGATGGGGATAGCTTGCGCAGAGCAAGTGGAGCCAGGCCCGGCTGCGCTGAGGTGCTGCCTCAGGAGCAGCACAGGCCGAGCGAGAGAGAGAGAAAAGAGCGCGAAACCCGATCTTCCTGTCCTTTTATGAGTGTAGCAGGGAAGGGGAGGGAATACCAGCTGCTCTCTGACCCCTCAGGGTCCTAGAGTTACCCATGTCCGTCCCCCCCTCAATTTGTTAACTCTTAAACCACAACAATTATTCAATAGATTTGGAGCTGGCTAACAGACTCATAAACCTGTGTTCTTGAAGCTCTCTTTGATTCTCCCGCACTGCGGCCCAAATGTAAAAACTAGGAGCCCATCAAGACCTTCGGCTCTGAGTTGTCCTGTTGGACTGAGCACGCTTCTGCTTCTGGTACCAGTATAGCGCTTTTTCTGGCAGGCTCACATGAGTGCGGCCGGAGGAACAGGAGCCTTGCAATGTTTAGAAGCAGGTTTTTTGGTGTTTTAGGCACAAATTACACTCAGGAAATAAAACAGAGTGGTTTGCATGCTTAGCTCCCCACCATACGTGTACAAAGGCTTGGCTGACATGTCTTGGCTAAATCACAGAGCGTGCAGAAGCCTGAACCTTTCCTTCTGGAGCTGATGAGCCCAGCTAAGCCCCTGGAAACTGTGACAGATTCACACCCATGCTGGATGAGGCCCCAAGAGGATACGTAACACCCCTCGCACAGACAGATTGCATACATTAGTGTAGGAATTTCTCAGGAAAGCCCATTCTTAGAGAGAGCTGGCTTCTATTTAGCAATTGCCACATGAAACGAGCTGTCATGAGACTGCTGTCTCCTATAGCGTGATGAAGACCTTTTTTGTCTTGAAGGAGTATTCTCAGATGTACAGATTTTATCTACACATCCTTTCCAGAATAAAATTCAACATCTTTATATGTGCAGCTATATTCTTCTTCCCAGAGGGTCAGACATGCCTGCCAGTGAGCCTGCTCCCACTAGTGTGAACCAAGGAAGTATCACTAAAAAACAGTGTGATGGGGCTCTGAGTGAATGGGTGCAAAGGAGCTGGTGGCACTATTCTCAGTGCTCCCATGATGATCCTGGACAATAAAGTGATAGCCAGTAGTGGGGTGCATGATGCTTGGCAGAGGTCCCCGGAGGTATCGGTGGAGCCTGGGGCTCCCGCTGGAGCCAGCATTCAACTTCTCCGAGTCCCGCAGCCTGCGGCGAGCCCTGAGCAGCGTCCTGCCAACAGACTGAAGCTTCTTAAGGCCTGAAGACTGGAAGTGTTGTTCCAGGCATAAGGCAGCAGTGTTCTAAGCCGCCAGTCCCCAGGGCTTTCTCTCGCGAGCTCTGCGATTACATCATGTCTCCAGTGAGGTCAGTGCTCAGCTATCGAGATGGAGTTTCAACTGCTCCCAGGCTTGCAGGCGTGCTCTTGCCGGTGCAGGATGTGGCCAAGCCATCACCAGGAGGGTGCAATGGGATTGTCCGTCCTCAGTAGTCCTTTCTTCGGGAACCAGCTTCCCCCCTCACACCCGTGCAAATCCCATGGTGGGAAGAAAGGAGTGCTTGTTTCTTGCCTACCGTTAATAGAAAGGACTGGAAGTGTAACCAGAAATGACAACTCAAGTGAAATGCGATGCCTCTGGAGAGGCCCAGAAGGCAGCAGAGTGGTGCCTTCCAGCCATGCCAGAGACCCCTTTCTCCCACTCACTGAAGAAGCAGTCAGCTTGGGAAACCTTGTTTTCACAAACGTATATTTTTCCCTCTAAAAACAATAAATGGTGTTATTGATGGGCAAAGCTGAGGTCCAATGTGGCCACACACTGTGAGGTTTGGCTGGCTTCCTCTGCTGTTGCTACGCTCTTCGTTTCCCAAGGAGACTTTGGATACTTCCTTCTGCTGCGAGGGCCACACATGCAGACAGAACAACCCATCGCAGGATCCTCCATACCCCGTCCAGTCCCATCCAGGACCTGGGAGGTGTACGGGTGCCCAGGAGGAAATGACACTGGCCCCTGATTGTTACCTATACCTCCAACTCCTTCTGTCACTGCTGACCTGGAAGAACAGAGCCTGACTGAAGCCTCAAGCTCCAGTCCAAGCTGACCAACCCATTTCTGAATACCAGGTTTCAACTGACAAGGCTGTAAATTCATATGCACACAGAAATGACCATCCTCAGATGGAGAAACAGCTCTGAGCAATGGCTGCTTTTTCAGTCCCACATATTGCATGGACTGGCCTGTTTTAGAGCCATCCTTTTCACTCAGGTACAAGTGATTTGGGAGCATTGTTGAGCACAGATGCTCCGGCACAGGTCCAGTCTCATCTGGACAAGGTCTGGGCAAGAAAGGAAACGTCGCTTGGTGTCTGGCTTGGACAATGCTTAATTCTCAAGAGCTGTCCTCACAATTTTCCCCCAACGCTGTCAATAACCAGTAGCTGCCAAAAAAAAAAAAAAAAAAAAGGTCAGAGCCTAGACAGATGTTAGAAAAGAAAAAATAGAGCAAATAAATAGTATCTGGCTTCATATCAGGAATCTGAACTATGAACAAAACCCAACAGCCGGTCACCATTAAAGCAAACATGGGAGAAGAAAGCGGAAGCTGGTCAAGCCCTTGATCTCTCCCACACATCTGCAACACCAAGTCGCTTTGCTGATTTACATCCCCGATTTACATCCCTGGTCTCTCCCAGCTCCCACGCATCACGTTCCTGTTTTCATGTTGACCTCTCCGCGTGCGTGGGCACACTCACACACACTCCCGCTCACACGCACCCTTTCCTCCCGTCCCCCATCCCCGGCACACAGCACTCATTTCGGTCAGTGCCCTGCCTGCCATGGCACGGCTGCTGCTGATTCACATGTCGTCACCGGCGGCTACCCTCCCACGGTGCCCCCGCCGTCCCTTGGATCTGCTGCGCTGCACGTCGCTGGCACATAGCGTGGCCAGGAGCATTTACTGGTGTGAAGTAGGGTACTGGGGCAAATGCCCGCCGCATACCAATGAGTGGAAAGCAGCCCGTGAGCAGTCGCGGAGCAAAGGTTCCCTATTCTCTCTTCTTGGCTGCCGGCGCATGTGGGGCAGCAGGGATGTGGGAGAGGAGGGAAGGAGCGGCGTGAGCCAGAGACAGCAGTAGGAGCTCTGTCGCACTTTGGGATGAATGCTAAGCAGACCCCACTGGGCGGGAGTGCCCAGATGAATGGGATCCTTTCACATCAGCCTGACAGAGGAGGGATTTCATAGTTCTCCAAGCAGCACAGAGCTGCCTTAATCCAGCAGATACAATGCCCTGCTCATACGGCTCAGGAAACAAAATAAATATGTTCTTGCAAAGACATCACAATGAAGCTTTTAAGGACTCTATATGAAAAGGCTGTACCTGGTTCTTGGGTCTCCTTGCGTGTGTGAGAGCTAAGAGACAGGCTTTTTATTTTCTTGCTCTCTTTGCTTTTCTCAACACTTTCCTCCATTGCTGAACCTGGTGTGGAGGAGAAGAACATTTCCATATATGTTCTCAAAAAATAAACAGAAACGGTCACCCCCAAGTCCATTATAAAGAAAGTGATCACAGATATATCTGGCAAAAAAAAAAGTAGAAATACAATCAACTCTGCAGATGAGATAAAAATAACAAAAAAAAAAAAAGACTAAAAAATCTGAGCTGAGTGGGACAAAGAAGTTGTCTGCTCCCCATGTCTAACATCTCTGGTGTCTCTACCAAAGAGCCACGACAGCTGCAGCAGAACATAGCAGGATGGGATAACCACGGAGTGAAGCTCACCATCGAGGATCAGGGACTGCTTCTTCCACCTTCCCATTAGTCCCACGTTGAGGCAGGGATGCAGCAAACCAGCCCAACAGGGTGCAGTGTAGCAATACCCAAGCCAGCCTATGTCAAACAGCAGCCGTGAAGCTCGAGGAGAGCTGTTTGCACCATGAAGCTCGAGGAGAGCTGTTTGCACCGTGGCTTTGTCCTGCAGCAGGTACACTAGCCCACAGGACTACACACTGCTGCAGCTTGGCAGAGCCTAGAACCCAGCAAGCTCTGGATGATTTTGAGACACTTTCTCCACTTGCATCCAACCATGGATGGGGAGGAGTCTTTAGCATCAGCAGCTAACCCAGCTGCCCTACTCTGGCCACCCATCCAGCTTTTGATAGTCTCCTTTTGTTCTGTGATGCTGCTGCAGCAAAGAGCGTTTACTCCACTGTACAAGCATGATACTAGAGGAGATCTATGGCACTTTTGCTGTGCTCCATGGGGCTGGTTATGATGCTGCAGCCAGGGCTTCTTGAGTCTATCCCTTCCTCCTGAGTCTGCTTTCTCTCAGGTGACATGCAGTCTTGAGAACGAGCTGGGTGACTTCAACCCACTTAAGGCATATACGGTTCATTTCTTATTTCCTGGGTGGTTTGGCTTCCCAGCTGAAGGTCACCTTTGTTGTGCTGGGATGTGATTTATTAATATTTCTGCTAGAAGGTAATGAAGGCTCTTTCAAACACTGCAGCCAAAATCTCCACTGGAAATGGCTCCCAGGAGACGGGCTTATAATACCCAGAGGTTATGACAGAATTATACCCTGTATGTGAGATGTGTGACTGTCTTGTTTGGCCATCTGTGCTGACCCTTCAGTGGAGGACCAGCTGGTTTGCTGCTGCCTATCTGGAACAAATTTCAGACTGCAGGACTCTGCTGTCACACATCAGCTTGTGAAGCGGCCTGCCTGTTCTGCACATGGCAGGTACTAAACAGCAGTATAAAGATGTCAAACCTATTCCTGAGATAAAGAGCTTGTATCAAGCTAATCAAATCATGAAAACTTAAGAAATGCACAAAGGCAAAGGTTTTAAGACCAGAACAGGTAGCTTTTCCACCAGACCTCCCTGCATACCCCCAGGCCGTAAAATGTCAGCAGGCAAATCCTGCTGTGGCAGAAATTGTTCTTCCTATCAATGAAGAGTGAGGTAACTTTAGGAGACAAAGCTCTGCCTTCCAAAAACCCCTAGCAGCCAGCTGTCCCACTGCAAGACTTCTGGCCACAATTTGCTTTCCCAAAGTGTTAAGCTCTGTCAAAAACCCAGTGCCAGTGCCCGGCACTGGAACGGAAACATGTTCTTCCAAAAATTAGCCTAACCGTGGCCCTCACTGTTAGCTGTGTGGTAGCTCCCATACTCTGCAGCCTGACGGGCTATGGGATAAAGTGCCCGTTTTTCTGCCAGCTTCCCCTGCCCCTCTGTGTGCGAGTGGTGCCATTCCCGTGCCAGAGCAGCCCAAATGAGGCGGTGGGTTGGCTGGGAGAACAGCGGCTCTGTGATTCCCTGGGCTGATGATCTACCAGAAGTGTCAGACTGTATCAAACGACATGTGAGTCACCACTCATAGCTTCTGCTCGGCGCTGAAGCAGAAATCCACAATTCTGGCAAAATTCAGGCTTTTTTATTATTCTCTCTAGCAGCCTTACCAAGCTGGCATTTTTAGCGTCCCAAACCAAAGTTGAATAGAGCTGCCAAGGGCTGTCATTCCAAGTTTCTGTTTCTAATTTCCTTGCAGTGGAGATGCTGAGATGGCTGAGAATATTTCATTTTACCACCTGGCCACCAAAAAGCTTGGTCTGCATTTTGGGTGATGTCACACTTCCTGAGCTTTGGAGAATGGTCGTCTCTCCTTTCTCTTTTGGCACAAAACAAGCTCAATCATTCAAAAAAAGAAATCCCTCATGAGCTGCCAAGGAAATACCAATGAGAGAGACAGGAACAAAAGCACAACTGTAAAATCAGAGGAGACAAAAGGATTCAATAAATCTGAATTTTTTTTTCCCACCCAGACTGTAGCATCCATGTCAACTGATGACAAGAATTATTTGGTGACGTTGGAAGGAGTCGGAACAGATCTGCTCTTCCTTAACAGCCCTGTGTCTAGGCTACCCATCTCAGTGGGTTTGTGGTTAATCTGGCTAAGGTCTATGCCCTCTTTGACACAAGCTGCAGCTCCTTCCTAGCAGGATTCGTCTCAGAGATGTCAAGGAGATGACTAATAACCGAATGTGCTCTCAAGCTCAGTAGCTGAATTCATTTGTGTGGCCAAAGACCCCATTAATAGCCTGTGCACACAGTATATATAGTTACTTTTTAAATATAGAGGCATTGTCCAGAGATATTTCTATTAGCCCTGTTTACTCCCGAACCTCTTGGGCTCAGACATCTTGACGTCCTGAACCTAAATGTGGATAAAGTGTGAGGCAGAGCTCCAAAGGGTGAGACAGAAGGGAAATCACTGTGCCAAGCAGTTTTAATGGAAAAAACATTTGCAGTTGCTACAGTTCAATATTTATTTTTTTTAACCTGGGTAACCCAAAAAATGCAATGACTGGGTTGCATCAGAGGTAGGGATTAGGTGCTCATGGAGAAGGAAAAGATGTCAGTCATGAGGGGAGTGACAGAATTGGTTATTGGAGTATCTTACTGTTGGAAAAGTTTGCAGACTGATTTTCTGGGAATTCCCACTGGAGCAGCTGCCTCCTTTCTGAGTTTTATTTGTCAGGGTACAGCCTTTTCTTCAGTTTGCTACATTTCTTTGAGCATATTTGCTACTTCAAAGCACCTACCAATGTACCTCTCTGCAGAGATTTTTAGTATCTGATGGCTAGTTCCAGTTTACTCCGTATACTGTGTCACTCTGGAGCAGAATTGCACCAAGTTTTGATTTTGGTTTGCTTTCGGTTTTGTTCTTGAGGGTGTTGCTTTTTTATTGTTTTGTTTTGTTTTTTTCTTTTCCTTTCTGACTGAAGAATAGGAAATAGAGCAACAACAAAAAATAGCACCTGTATGGCAGGGCCATGTAAGCAGATGATTGGTAAGGCTTAAAGTGTATGGAGGTTTGCAAATATTTTCACCCAGAAGCAACATTCTGCCACCTGTAAATAGCAACAATTCAAACAGAGGGCTCAAGTTCAGAAATAAACGCATGAATCACTGGTTTTATTCATTAGTCATATTAGTTACTAAATACTTGGGAACTCCAGTTCTTCCACTCTTCTAGTTGGGCTGGGAATAGCAAAAGTGTAAGGCCAAGTGCTGACTCAGAGCAGCAAAGAAAAGCATATATGTGACAGAAGGGCCTTTGAGATCCATTCTCCTTTCAGTCTACCTTGGTCCTGCTAGAGATCTTCTGAGGCTCTCATTGGGGACTCGCGTCTTAGAAATGTGGTTTAGTTTGATCAAAACCAACCCAAAACTTTCCAGCTAAAGGAAAGCCTGAGGGTCTATGACTCTGCAGTGATTCTGCTGGATGGTATAAAAAAAGGATGCAGTGGGGATCTGGTGCCAGCTGCAGATGCAGTGAGGGTCTGGTGCCAGTTGCAGATGGCCACCAGCCATCAGCATGAGACCTGAGTCCTTCACTGTTGCCATCGCTGCCTTAGACCTGCAGATGGTGGGAGCTGTGCGGTGCAGGAGCTGGGGACCATCCTTTTGGCTGACTGTAAAGGCATCTGGGGAGATCAGCGCAGGTTCCAGTGCACCAAGCAGGCTCCTGGAGCTTCTCCTGACATGCCAGGGATGGCAGCCACTGCACAAGCTTTTATTCCCACGTTTAGCCCCCATAGAGAAACGCTGTTGGTGGTTTTGGCAACAATGAAAGCACATCAAAAATGAAAGAGTTCTTGGGAGAGGAAATGGGGAGAAATGAAAGGGAAGAGCCTGAGACTGCATCTCTGTCACCTAAGGGACAAAGAGAGGTAGGCGTTGCTAATTAATGGGTGGTTTTCAACATTATGTTAAATGTTTTATAAAGTCTCATTTGAACAAGAGCTGCCCTGATGTGCTGGGGGATGTTTGAGCCCTTTCAGGTCTCAGCTGGCTCGCTCGCACCTCGGCCCCGCCGAGCCCGCCCGGCTGCTCCCACAGAAGCGGGGTATTCATGCTCCTAGAGTGTTAATGATTTCACCCTCCATAAACCCAGTCACTCAACCGCGCACTCAGCGGGACACACACCGAGATGAAATGCTCTCTTTGAAGGCCAGGAGGAGGTGACAGGACCGAGGTTTCTTCCTGGGACGGTTTCATCTCCATCCCAGGGGAGTTTCCCAGGGGATAGGATGTCTGATTCCCATCGCCTGTGGAGGCATCTAGTCCTATTAGCCTCACTGATATTGATATATTTTGACATAGTTAATCAGCCCTGGCCTCATGGAGGCTGTTAATGCTTGCCTGGAGTATTTCTCAAAGCCAATCCTCCTCTTGGCTCCTGCTTTGACAAAGAGGCATGGAGACTCCATACATTCTGCAGCTCTGTTGGTGGTGAGGGACAGAAGGTCTTGTTGCAGAGCTCTCCACCCCAGGCATACATGGTTAATTTGTTCCCCAAGCACTCTGTTGACAAATTTTACAAGAGGCTGGGAAAGTAATGAAAATAGTCTGCACTGCATGCTTATTTGAAAAATGCTATAAAACCCCCTGAATAATTTTCACACTGAGGTGATCTGACCGGCCCAACGTGGACTACTTAAGTGGGTAACAGTCCTGGACCTGCCTGTGCAAGCCAGCTGGGCAAGATGCTCTTTGTTGCCCTTGTGTGCTCCAGCCATGCCTAGGGGTTAGTGAAAGTCTGCTGCCGGCTCTGAACTGCTTCTGCTTGTATCCAGCTACGCGATCCACTATGCCACTGAGGGGACTGATGGTGCACTGGGATTTTCCATGATCTATACCTCCATCAGCCAGAAGCATGGGACGTATGAAAGGAACCTGGACCAGGGATGCTCCTGAACTGGGAGATTCTCAGGCAGTGACAATAGTGGAACACACCATCTTGCTAAGGCAAGGGGGAAGGAGGCAGGAAGAAAAACTCAGGATTTCCTTCTGTTTTCAAGGGGAAAAAAATGATGCAACAATTAAGATGCGGTGAATTAAGCACTATGCTATCTCATAGCTACAGCATCATGGGGAGACAGCTGTTCAGATAAAGCTCCATGGCTTCCTCTCCCTGCAGTTTGGACATTTGCAGCTAAAAGGAACTACAGATCCCAGTATGTAACGGTCCCTCTCCTTCTGCAAGGCCTGAGGGAGATGTGAGTACTACTGGATGAAATTGCTTTTGCTAGTAAGACTCCACGCCAGTGCAGATGTTTCTATAGCTTTTATCCTTGCTCCATCTGCTTGGCTTCAGGAGTCGGTACTTCCCTCTGTGACACACTAATGCTTTTTGCACAGGTATTAATGGCAGGAAGATCCAAACTCCATTGGGCAAAGCAACTTTACGCGCTCTCAGACAGCAGTAACGTCCACTGAGAAAAGCCAAAAGAAAACAACTGAGCCCGCTGCCTGCTGGCACTGTCCTGCTGTCCTGGGTGGGGAAACCCCTGTTAACCAGTCCAAGTGATCATACGAGATGGCAATGAAGGAGAGGAAGATGTAAGTGAATGGTTTTACTCCAAGTATAACTCTCAAAGCTTGTTTAGATGAGAGGTCATCTGATTTCTTTGCTGAGCAAGTTCAGCCACTCATCTCAGGAGCAGGTGGAGTGGTCCCCTGCCAGCAGGTCCATCATGGATGCACTGGGGCAGTGAGGGGTGAGACTGAGAACTGGGGAAGGGCAAGGGTCTTCTCAAAACAGGGGATGGAGAGGGACAGCAAGCTGAATTTCTGGAAGATCCATGGTTCACAGCAGATGAAAAAGTAGGAGAGGAGTAAAACAGTCTCCATAAAACTACATGGTGCTTTCAAAGGGAGGAGGGATGCATTTCCTGGAGTAATTAAAGTCAGAGTTTGAACCAGTATATGAATGAGACAGTAACTCATGTTGTGCTTCTGGAGGACCCACCAACTCTTCTCCTAATGATCTGAGCTTTCTTCCTCTTCTGTAGCAAGAAATGCCAGTGCCTCTGCCTTCCCATTTTAGGAGATCCGTCCCCCAATGAGGCCAAGAAAGGTTAGATCAGATGACTGTGGAACTCCCTTCTAACCTTGTATTCTACTATTCTATGATTCTATGAGAAGCAGCTTGAGGAGGATGAGTTAAATCCCTTAGCTTCTGGCACCATGAACAGGACATGTCACTTAATCATGGGAAAATGGGAAGAAGACACACACTACAGACTTCCTGAGCAAACCAGGAACTCCATCCCGTGCCTGACACAGCCCCTGACACAACCGTTGCACAAGCCACCCACTCCCCACCACGAGATTGACCATCTGCCGGCCTTCCTGCCTGTCGCTCCCGTCCCATCCTTCCTGCCTGCCCAGCTAGTCTCTCTGAGCAAGGGAAAACAAACAGCTCATGTTTATTCTCTTTCCTCCATCTGCTAGTGCATAACACGAGCCCGCTCCACCCTTTTTTCCCTTCTTTCCCCACTTTTGTCCTGCTGAAGGAGCTGGTCTCCACTGAGCTGAGAAACAGCCAACCACACTGCCCCACTGCAAACGTCCATGCTGAGACACAGCCCTTCGTCTAAACGAGAAAGTTTAGAACAAAATCTTTCCTTTGCCTTCGCTGGCTTCGGATGTTTGTCACGGGAAGACAAGCTCAAAATACTGACTTCACGTGAAAAATGTCTCTTCTATTCTTGACCTTCCAAAGCTGTTTTTTATATTGTATCTGTCATCCCCAATGAATTAAGAATCGACCTTTCCACAGGGGGAAAGCCAAAAAAAAACCCAATTCTTGTGAATATGCCAGCTCTGCTGGATTTTCCCATTCCCTTCCCATCCTACTCTGCCATGTGGGACAGCCAAGCAGTTGTGTTCAGAGCAGCCCTGCACCGAACACTGCAAAGCTCTGTGGGATTTTAGATCCAGGAGGCAGCAGGGAAACATGGCACCTGGCTTTCACAGCTCCTCCACCACACGATGCCATCCTTCCAAGGCAGTTACAGCTGAGCACAGGACACTCACTGTGTTTGCCCTGTTCCCACACAATTCCCTTACCTTTCTGTGGAGCATTTAGCTTGAGCATGAAAATCCCGCATAAATATAAAAAGCAGAATATTTTCTAATTAAGCATTCTCCTCTTTATTTTCCTGGGGAGAAGTGGCTAGAGAATAACTGGAGGCACGGTGGGGTTGAAGGTCCATCTTTTTTTCTTCCTGTCTACCCAAGTCATATTCTCTGCATGAGGCATCAGATTAAGCTGTCCTCCTTGCAGGACCAGAGCAGGTCCCTAACAGGGACTTGCAGCAAAGCCACACTTAGCATGACGGTATCTCTGTGACAGCGTCAGCTCCCTGGCTGGATGCTCTTGCTACGCTACTCGTGTGTCCCATATCAGCTATTTCATTAAGATTCCCTGGAAGCTTCACCCATGGAAAGTCAAGAGCGTATTTGTCACATCTAGAGATGGCAAAACCCGCCCCAGCACCTGGGAGCGGTAGAAGCTGCGGGGAGCGGTTCTGAGTTGTACCTCTGCACTGCATGCACAGGTAGCTCCCAAAGCCCAGCAAAGAGCCAAAACCGCCTAAAACTCACTGTTTGGTAGTGGGTAGAGATGGGAGGAGCTCTCCCACCCGCACTGCGAGTTATCCAAGGTGAGTCTCAACTATATGGGTCTGCTTCCAAATAAAAAACATCACTGCTTACACATAGTATTTATATGTTCCTCTTCCCTGGTTTTGGCTCCTTCCCACTTTTCTTCACAAACTGCAGGCTGAAAAGGGCCATTCAGGGAGGCTCAATGATGCGAATGTGGCTCTGGCCCCTCTGCCAGCTCCCTGCCTCAGAGGGAGCACAACAGACTTTCAGCAGGAGAAAAATCTTCCTTGGCCTATCTTAACATGTTCACTCCTTACACTTAGACTATGCTCCCCTGTGCTTTTTTTTTTCTTTTCCTCTTTTGATGCTAGTTGTTGCAATAGAGACCAGAGCAGCAACCAGGCAGCAGAGCTGCAGCCCATGTAAACTCCAGCTGAATGCTGTATATCCATATAAGCTTGGGAAAGCAGCATCTTCTTTCCACGACCCTACTTCTGAGAAAACACTAAACTGACATAGACAGCCCTTGGTTTCTGTTCCTAAAACACGTTTGCACTTGGTTTGCCATCAACAAGTGCAAAATGGAAAATAAACTCGACCGTGGGTTTCCCTGTAGTGGATCAAACAGGTCTTTGCTTCCTTCAGTGGAAAACCTATATTCACCTGCAGTTTGGAATGGCAGGTGCTGTGGGCATCAGCAAATGCTCCTTGCTAACTGGACATGTGCCCATTTAAATCTCTTACTCTGTGATAAACCACCTGCAAGTTAAGGGGGGGAAATACTCCAACAGTAAAATTGTCTTTCCTTTTTCTCTTTTTCCTAAATCATGAAATTGAAATGCAAACAGCTGTTTGCCGCGCTGCAGATTTCCACAGTCGCAGGATGTTTCCAGGAATACCAGCGGCTGGGGCTGGGAGGAAGGGGCAGCTTCCTCTCAGAGCCTGCAGAAAGCTCAGTACTAATCATTCCTACTGCCATCCTGGATTTTATTGTTATGCCTTGCAAATCTTAACCAAAAATAACATCCTCTTTGCTTAATCTCATCACTGTCTTTTTCTGATTAGATATATTCCCTCTCTATGTATAAATAATAGGACAAGCTGAGCCAGGAGAGAAGGAGATAGCCACAAACAAAGAAATCGTATCTTCAGGTTTTACTAAGGGTAACAAAGTTGAAACCTAAAAACAAACAAAAAAAAACCATGTTTTGCCTTCTTTTGGAGACATGATCTTTATCTTTAAAGATAATGACTTCCATCTGCAAAAGAAATTCCCCAGCATGTTTCCTTTCAAGGAGAGACTTGAATCCCATGCTGATCTTTTATTCTAACAATTTCGCTTCTTCCCAAGTGATGCTGGAGTCCACATTATTTTACCTGATGGATATTTACGCAGGAGGGTGCACATTTCTCATTACAGCTTGACAGAGACATCACCTTCTTCCTAAAATAGGCCCAAACCAGCACGGGCTCCATCTTCCTCAACTCGCGGATGCAGAACAACCTCAGACTTGGGCATACAATTTCTTTGGGTTTTTTTCTTGTTGGAAGCTGAATTTGTTGCTTTCTGTAACATTAAATGTGTCCTCGTGATCAGATCTGCAGCTGGGACAAACCATTGTGGCTCCACTTAGTCACTGCCGTGCTGGCTGATTTGCATTGCATGACAGGTTTGCACTTCAGTTCCAGTCATCTATAGGCATGTATGAACACACTTTCACTGTCTCCATAATTGCTATGAAACTGATTTTCAGAGGAAATCTGAAATATTTTCAGAGTCACTGAAGACATTCTTAGCTCCAAGGGAAGAGCTGGATTGATAAAGATGAATTAGATACCCTCTGCTCATCAGTGCAGGTACAGCCTGGGCAGAAGTGGGATAGAAAGTTCTCATTGATCAGTATGCTCAAAGGTAAGCTGAACTTGGTGGTAGAAGCACATGGAGAACTCTGGAGCCCATAGAGTGACCTTGATCCTTTTGCAAAATCACCAAGCCAGGCAATGCCAAAACCCACAGCAGCTGGGTTTTTAAGCACAATCACTGGGATCAAAACTGGGATTCCAGGTATCACATGACTAAAAATATTACCGCATTGTAGTGGCTTTTGGACATAGCCGGTGTCAAAACAGAGCTAGAGAAAAGCTCTTTTCCTCTCTCAGTATTCCTGGTGGCTGTGCAGTAGACAACTATTTCCCCGAAGGCACCTGGGTTAATTCGCCGTGATTTAGGGTTGTGTTTGTTGTATGCAAACACTACTCCAGCCATTGGGAGCTTGCAAAAATATTTGCAAGTCAGATGATGATATACATGGCAGCACAAATATCCACCTATGAAGTAAATGTCTAAGGAGAAGCACATTATTATTGTCCTGGCTTTGAAAACATGCTTAGTACAATAAGGGGCTGGACTCTGGTGGCCTATCACCAAATGCAGATGCTAAGTAAATGAAAGATGTGGAATACAAATGAGGAATAGACTGGCTGGGGTGACTTCAAAGCTCCTTAAAAGCATTTAGGAGAACGTACTGGGGACCTGCTCACATGCCAGGGTTTGTGGTGGGGGTGGAAGGGTGCTGAATAGGTGCTCCCATCAATTCTGTCCCAAGAGACATCTACGCTCCAGGTGGACTGAAAAAAAGAAGCTGGGGCCTGAAGCTGGGGATGTACAAGATTTTGTCTGGGAGACAGGGAGTAATGGTGAGCTGGGGGCAGGCCCTGTAACAAGCCAAATTGTGGGAAGGGCCCAATGCTCTTTGCTGCCACACCACCACCTGGAGCTAAACCATCCCCTGAGGACTGCTCTTAAATCCCACCCCAGCCCAGTTTTGCTCTCCAAAACAATGCTGGGACAAAAATCCTGCTACTCATCATGCTATAACCAGACCCTGTTGTGATCTTGGCAAAACAGCCCCTCAGAAGCAAAACCAGACCATGTTTCTTTCCCTGGTGTCCATCACAGCACTCTGTGAGTTGCCCAGTTTAGGAATCTTACAAACCTTTCTTCTCCCTCTGCGTTTGCGACGTGTGTTTGCTTTGGCCACCTCATCCCAATCTCTTTTCTACTTCTGATTTTTATATTCAATCACTTTACACACAGCAGTTGGCTCTGGTGAGAGCACACACAGGTCCTCATTTGTTCCCCAGCTGGAGCCATAGACCATGCAGTGTTTGCTGTTGTGAAGAGAGGGAAAATGGAGACAGAGAAGAAATAATTTACAGACCCAGGTGGACACAGGATATGGCAAGTGGAGGGGACTGGTTCACAGGGATGCTGGCCTGAGAGGTTCATGGGCTGGGCTGAGCTCTGCTTTCTCAAATGGCTTTCTGTTGTTCATGTGAAGGAACATCACGCTTTTTTTAAAAAAAAACACCAAATCACAACTGCCAGCCAGAATACAAAATGTTGTGTTGTTCGTGGTGGGGCTTTTCATCCGGGACTGGTTTTGAATGTTTTTTTCCTGTTGTTGCCACTTGTGATGTGTGTGTAAACTGATGTCGGCATGCTCTGGTAAAATGAGACATTGGTGGTTTGGTTTGTTTGGTCTTCTCCAGGAAATGTGTGTCCCTTGTGGCAGTCTGGTCCTGACTCCCTCCTCTCTCTCATCATGTAAATGCAGAGGGTGTGATGGCGTCTGGGCTAAAAGCCATTACAAAGCTGGGCATAAAGCATGTGCCCAACACAGTACAGAGGACTGGGGTGATCTTCATAACCATCGGTACACCCACTCATAATTTGACCAATGCACTTAGGACTTGACTAAAATTCTTCAGGTTTCATGGATAAAGTGTTTTCTTGGGATCACTTTTCAATTCTGTTTTGTCAGGTAATTTACATTTTATCTCTATTATTTTTACAGCACTGAAGTGTCCCACTAAATAAAACACTGCCAACCAAAGACACACATTGCTTCTGCATACTGACCAAACACAGACCAAAAATCATCTAGGTCACTGAGGAAAGGCTCAGAAATGAGACACAGAGCTTGTTCATGTTTCTGGAGAAATTTCCAACCTTCTCCTTTGCTCACCGTCTTTCTAAATCTCTATCACAAGCAAAATCTTTTATCACAAGCACCAAGAAAGTTGAGAAGGAGAAGACCGCAGTCACCTGTGGCTGTGGTAGCCTGGCACTGGAGGAGTTAAACCTTGGTAGCACTTTCTGACAGGCTGGAATCCACAAAGGTGTGCAAATGGCAGCCAGCCCCTCAGAAGTGCACGTTTGCCCGGGAGCTGCTAAATTCCTGCCTCTCTCCCTGCAGTTGACATCTCCATCCCCACCAGCTTGCTGGCTGCCGTCCCTCCTCTGCCTAGCTGGGAGAGAGAATAATAAAGATGACTCTGAGGCTGGAGAGAATGCTGCTGCTGCTGCCACAAAGGTGGTTCCTGGCAAAGGAGGGTTTGCCACGTCACGGGACACTTCTTGGCTTCAGCCCTACGCACAGCTCCCATCGAGGCAGCCAGCAGCCTGCAAGGAGAGTGGAAAAGTACCAGGGAGCACTCACTCCGAGTTCTCCTCCTCCTCCCAGGGGAGCTCCACAGACACCCCACACGGACACTCCTGGGCTGTGGTATTTAACACCGAGCTGTGGGGAGCAGGATGCTTCAGAGGGCACAGGCCTCAGGCAGGTCACAGACACTGCAGGGAGAGCAGGAAGAGTGCAGGGGAGACAAGACTGAGTGACCTGGTCCTTTCAAAGGTGGCATTAGAAAAGAATCTTCAGTTGGCCCTGTTCCCACATCTGATCTGGTACCCAAGGAGAAGAACAGAAGGGTTGCTTGGACAGTCCCAGAATTTCCAAGTCTGTCTCCAGGCAAAGGAGTTAAATTTATAGGCAGTACTCACCAAACTCCAACCCCAAGAATCAACAAATGCCCCAGAGAGGACAGACTGGCTGATCTGAGAGATGTCTGAATATTTTGCAGCCATGACTTAAAAACGGTAGGTGAGGGATTTATAATGAAGCAGTGTCACCAGCTGGCATGTGGAAAGATTTCCTCTCTGTCAACGAGCAGGAAAGAAACTGAAGGAAATTATACAAAACCAAATTTCATTTGCCTTTATTCATAAACCGTTTCCCCAGCTCAGCAGCAGAGCAGCTTCAGGATCGTTTCTGGGATTAGGACTCAGAGTGTGTCCCTTGAGCCAGCAGCAGCAAGTGCCTTAAACGCTATTTGCAGCGTGCCATGGATCAACACCCGAGTTAAGACTCATCCTGGTGTCAGACAGCATGTCAAGACAGCACATGTATATGAATATCGGCAGTGGAGGCATGCCCAAATTTCCTTAAGCCGATGCTAGGTAAGAGATAAGAAAATTCAGATCCCGTGTTTGTGGGCTTCATGCAGCCATGCAGAAGAAGAGAAGCAGCTTTCCTCCGCCTCTGAATCTGATTTGCCCATTATCTCCCAGCTCCTGCTCTCCAGCCTGGGGAGTAATTGGGAATACGGATCTTTTTATAATTCTCCTCCATAAGCACATGAGTCAGAGCTGCTGCCTTCATTTGCAGGTAATCACAGCAGTGAATGCAGCCACACTAGCTCCGTGCTTTTTAACATCCTTAGAGGGGGTCTTTGGAGTTTTAATTCTCTGGATTTGGATCAGGTCTCTCAGTTCATTATTTATGGCCATTTCTCCCAACTTGAAATGGGTCCCACAAGCTCTCTGGTAAGTGAGATGAGAGATTATCTAATTCCAAAGGAGATTCTGGAAGTGTGACTGTCCTCTGCTCAAAACAGCATCATCCAGAACATTTAGCTCCATGACTTCCCTGTGAGTTAATGTCACAACCATCCCTTCCTTGCCTCCACAGCTACCAGGGAGTCTTGGGTCCTGTGCAAGTCACCCTACTGCGATGTAGGAAGACACTGTGCAAGACTTGTTCCTTCTCTCTGGGTATGGGGAGGGGAAAGGTACCATGTTGCATTGCTACATAAGGGATAAATTATTATACTGGTTCCTCTTTTGCCCTTACTAGGCAGTGGGTAGTCGTGCTTCATTCATCCCTCAATTTTTATTATTCCTGTGGCTACCACCACCAGACTATCCGAGTGTTCCACTCTTCAAGGGCACTGTCATCACGTATCTGTGCTAGGGCAGTGCTGCCACTTCCCCTTTGTCATAGGAAATCGAGTTACTGAGAGGACAAGACTTGCCAGAGGCCACAACGTAGCCTCAGAAGCAACTCAAGGAACTGAAGGAAACTGTTCCAGGTCAACACCGTGTTATGTAGAACATCCTTCCTCCTGTCAGGGTGTAGATAACCCATGAAGGTTTAGCACTACGATTGACATCTCCCGCCAAGTACCATGCACTTGACACAACTTGCAATCTTACTCATACCAATATGTAGCATCATTTATGGATGATTTGCCATTTGGTGTCAGTCAGGTTCCTGATGTTATTCTTTTCTGGCTTGGAAACTCGTGGTTAGGGGCGTACAGTCATTCCGGGCCAAGCTGTGGCCCTGAATCCAGAGTTGCAGCATCTCCCGACCCCATCAGCGAGCTTGTGCTTGTCTGAAGATCCCAGCATGTGCACTGTGGTTTGGTAACACGGGAGGGAATTAGAAAGCAGCACCTCTCACACCTCCAACCACCTCCCAGAGCTTTCAGCTTTGCTAACTTAGGAGGACCAGCAGTGCCTGAGATGCGGTGGGTGGCTACAGCCTGATTCTCTGCACTGGCGTGTGCAAGGCTGCACAAAAAAAAACCCAAACAGATAACAGTTTAACCCCAGATAACGGTTTAACTCCCATTTGATTCAGTTAAAGAATTCAACAGCAGGTATCTGTCACATTCTACTGGGAAAAAAATACAAAAGCGGCAGGTACAGGAGCCGGTTGATTTAGGGAAGGTGAGAGGGATTAAACAGCTGTCCAGCCGAGCTGAGCAGCATGCAGCAAAGTGCAGAGCCCTCTCTGAGACTTGCTGAACAAGGGTACTCTATGCACGGAGAGCTGCAGTACTTCCAGTTCTTCCAGAAGTCCAGGTCTTGAGTTGCTGTTCCCTGCCAGATGCCTGTGGTCATCATCTCCAGGGCACTGGCAGCCAGGACAAGATGACCAGAGTTGCCTCTTCCCTCCTCAAGTCACAGAGTTATGCAAATTGCTCACTGGCTTAACAAACTGTTTTAAATTAAACACAGGCCTCATTTTTTACCTGAAGGCTGCAATGCCATCCGTGCTACCACTAAAAACGAGAGTGTATGCTAAATTTCTGCCCTCCTTATCCATGGCCTGAAATAAAATCACGGCCACCAGGCAGAGCATCCTCGCCAATCCAGCTCGTACCCCAGGCTCACACAGTCCCTGTGTTTAGCACACAGAAACCCAGCTCCATGCCCTCCCATGTTGTTTTGCTGATGAACCTTAACCTTCTCCCAAAGAAATTCCTCCTGCCATCACTGGCAAGCACCCTGGGTTTACATCCTCATTAGTACCTTCAAAGCTTAAGCATGAGTGCTGTATTAGGGCCACTTCTTGCATTCCCATAATATCTCTGCTTCCTTCCCCACAGTAGCACTGTTTAAGGAAACTGTCCTAAGATCCCTGTAGAGTTCTGGTTAAGAGTGTCAGAAGCTTTGGCCATTTTCACACAAGAGCCTTGAAGTGTACGCTATTGCTTTAATTTCTGTTCCTGAGTTTTTCTGAAGATACAGAATTTACCCCCTCTTCAGCCAGAACAGCTCAAGATACCTATTAGATCAGGCCTGCTGATGTTTTTAGGAAGATTCACCATCAGTTGTTGAAACGAATGCCTAGCAGCTGGATCAGGGCCCAGAGAAAAGACATCCTCCATCTAATCCCTCTCTACACCTGATTATAGCTCAGTAGGCTTCTCTACTGAGACTCTAATGTGATCCTTGGCCTCAAAGAGGGGCATTTCATTAGCCTGAAGTGGCTTGGTTAGTGAATTAAGCACTGGCCTGGGAACAAGATTCCTGCTTTTCAGCCTGAAGGCTGTGTGCAGCTTTAGTCCTGCCCTTTAAAGCCGTTGAGTCAGTTTTTCATGAGTTTCTATAAAGGGGCTGCTCTTGGCCACGTCTGCGCTGCCAGCTGCACAGCCAAGCAGAGTTATCCCAGGTAGCTTTAAGTGAGTTAGCACAACTGCTGGAAGGAGCCCAGCCCTACGTGTCTGCTGTTCTGTGCTGCCGATTCAGCCCACTCCTGTGCAGCCAAGAGCCAGATGCTGGGCTCACCACAATGAGGGTGTCCCACCAAACCTCAGTCCGTGGGTTCATGTTACTGCATTCTGGGATTTTGCCCTCCTCTGTGCTCTCTGGCCAGATAAGGGCCACTTTAATTTAATGTGTGATTGCAGTGATACAGACGTGCACTAACTGCTGCCCGTTGCACCTCCAGGTCCTCATCCCAGTTGCACACCTGGCCAGGCAGGTGTTTCTCCAGCTGATACAGAGAGGGGAAATGCATCTCTCATCAAATCTTAAAATCTCTTTTTCTCACTCATGCACTCTCTCTGCTGGTGTTTTTTGGACCCACTGTATGCTGTTACTTATGCAGAGGTCTCTGACATGTGAAGTGAAATACAGAGGCAGCCAGAGGCCCTGCAGTTCAGATCTGTGAGTCTCCAACTGTAGCAGGTTGGCAGCTTCTCAGAAGACAGCGCTAGCACTTACCCCAGAACAGAAAATTATGTCTGAGTATGTTTGAGATTAGTCTGCTCTGAACTGTGTCAAGCATCCCATTGAGGTCTCAGCTCTTATTAACCAGTTCCTTCATCCCCCTGCAGCTCATGGCCATGCCTGGAAAGAAAACCACTTTCTCTATCTTCACATCCTGAAGTTTCCTCAGCAGGAGCTTGCGGCACCACAGACCAAGGCTCCGTGGGGAGGTCGGATTCGGGTGTGAGAGGCAAATGTGTTGCTGTCCAGAGACCCAGAAGCTGTTATACCAGACCAGTCTCCTCTTCATCCAGCCTCATAAATCTCTCATGTCATCTCTCTTTTGCTATATTGAAAAATGACCATTTATTTTCAATCCACCCGATCTCTGTCAGCTGGTTTCTAATTCTGGCTTTCTGACATCGATCTTGGGACAGAAATTTCCTGTCAACTCTCTCTAGACTTGCTGCTTCAAGGGAGCTCAAAAGAATTGATTTGTTATTTCACATTGTATGCTTATATTTACTTGCTAAGTGTTTTTCAAATAAGCCTCCTCTCAAAGCTGGATTTCCAGAAGGGGCCTTGAGTAACTCCTTGTCACGTAGCAAGAGAGTAGTTTTTCTCCCGTGCTCAAACTGCCTTGCTGGTTCAAATTATGCAGGCAAGATAAAATTAAGGATCTGTAGTTTGTTTTGAGACTGTCAGTGAGGACAAGAGCAAGAGAGCTTGGCAGGGCCAGCAGCAAGGAGGCAATGTTCTCAGCATCTGCTCGAATAAATGACAGGGAGCGTGATGGACTCTTACTCTGAGAGTGCTTGTGGCCAGGGTCTACCAGCCTTTTGCTGGTGCAGAAATCATGAACTTGGCCCAGGTATTAAAGGAGGCAGGAATGCCACTTGAGACCAATACAGGAGTTTGTGGGGTATGTGGGAAGGACCCCTGGAGTGTGGAGCAGCACTGAGCCCAGGCAGTGGGAAGGGAGCATGCTTGGGGCCACCTTGTTTCTAGATCTCCCTTTCCCACCACTTGTGCTGCATTGTGCCACTTGTGTTTGCTCTGGTGCACACTGTCTTCTGCACGCGGTGTGCCATATGCCGCGTGGCTGTGGCAAAGGCGCTGGACCACCGGCTTTCTTAAACCAGAGACATGTCAGCAGCTTGTTCACCCACCTCAGCAGAGAAAGAATTAATGGCACAAACCAACCTCAGCACTAACGGACATGGAAAATTGGCAGGGAAGAGAGCAGCATAATTGCAGCGGCCACAGGAGCACGGAACAGCACTGCCCAGAGACACACATCAGAGGAAACCCCTGCCCATCGGGCTGGCTCTGCCATCAGCCCTGCTTCCCTATGCCATCTTTTGTCTTCTACCCCGAGGTTGCCATGAGCCAGAGCGTGCCCGCCAGCCCTCCACCTCTGCATCCAGACTGGAAGGTAAACAATGTGGCTTTCAATGAGGGAAGAGTGGCAACGAAGAGACTGAGACCACCTAAGTGTCTCAGGGGCTGCTGGGGACGCATGCTGTCCTTCCTCACACCCCAGCCTCCTCCTCACAAGCTAAGAAGTGTTGAATAGAGAAGCCTGTTGGGGACAATGGGGTAAGTGGCTTTTCCAGGGCTGGCACGCGTCAGGGGACAAAGATGAGAGACACACACACAGGGCAAATGGAAAAATCCAACCAGCTCACCTTGCCAATGGCTAACAGAAGGTTATTCTTGGCCACTCTCCTCCTGTACAAAAGAGCAGTGCTGTAAACACTGTCCCAGAGCCTTCCCTGTCTCCTGGTACTGCTACCCAATTAATCCATGTCCTCAGTTTCAGGTGATAGCTTAGTAATAGGCAGAAATAGAATCATAGAATGCTTTGAGTTGGAAGAGACCTTTAAAGGTCATCTAGTCCTACCTCCCTGCAATGAGCAAGGACATCTTCAACTAGAGCAGGTTGTCCAGTGCCCTGTCCAGCCTGACCTTGAATATTTCCAGGGATGAGGCACCTACCATTTCTCAACCTTTCCTCACAGCAGAGAGGTTCCAGTCCTCTGATCACTTTTTGTGGCCTCCGCTGGACGCACTCCAACAAATCTATGTCTCTCCTGTGCTGATGACTCCGGAGATGGACACAGCACTGCGCGTGGGGGCTCATCGAAGCAGAGTAGAGGGGCAGAATCCCCTCCCTTGATCACACTGCTTTGGATGCAGCCCAGGATATGGTTCGCCTTCTGGGCTGTGAGTGCACATTGCTGAGTCATGTCCAGCTTTTCATCCTACTTAATCTAATTCCCAATGCCCAGGTGTTCCTTGGCCAGCAGAGGCTAGACACGTGTCGTGCTCCTCAGGTCCATTCTCAGACCCAGCAGTACCAGTGCATCACTCTTTCACCTCTGACAGATAGGGTTCACCAGGCAGATCCTGCCTGCCTAAACCCGAGTATCTTTCCAGTCCCTACACTAACCACCAGGCAATGCTCCTCCCTAATGTCTAATAGCAACCACCACAAATATGCTTCACTCATCTCCTGAGCTCAGTAGGAAATAAATGGCCACAGTATATTCGTGCCTTCTGTAGAGCTGCTGTTCTGTTCCGGCGTTGCCCTCGGATAACCTGGGCAAGAGTGGCTCTTGTAAGACACCCAAGATATTGCTGGCCACAGAATGATGTAAGCTTTAAAAATGAAGCAAGCAGCAACAATAAGGAAGACAAACCAGCCAGCTGTGAGCACTTCGTTTTCATAGGGAAGAGCAGGACTTGCAAGCAGGAGAGTCTAAACGCTGCTTCCCCTGCCTGGGAACCAGCAAACCAGGCACTGTAGGGATAGTTGTAGGCAGCTAAATATGTGTAAAGCAGAGATTTTTAACGCTTCACTTCTTTATTTTTAAAGCAGGAATAATGGTATTTCTGTGCACCATGAGTAACACCTTAGCATGGGTGGAGAGCTCAGACAGATCAACAATGAGTGCCCTGCAATAAGGTAGCAGTATGGGTCTCATGTCCATGTCAGCCCTCTACTGCTCAGATCAGTTTCTCTCAAACTAGAGTAAAACAGAAATTTGAGGTCTTTCTTTTCAGGGATCTCACTGAGCCCCAAAATCCCAACAACAGCAAAATACCCTGCCTAAATAAGGTCATGTCTCATTCACACAACTCTTTCTTTGGAGGGAAACACACACACACAGATACGCCAGGAAACTCAGAAGCCCAGGAGATGCAGAACCCCCAGTGATGTGTTCTGTAGAAACACCTGGAGAGAAAGAGGTCTATGGTGGGCTTGTCACTAGAATATGGACAAGGTTGAGCAACTCGAATGTGTCTTGGGAGGTTTTTTTATTAAAAGAACTGCTGTTCTCTGTGGAATGAGATCAGTAGATGGAAGAAGCAGGTAGAAGCTCTTATAGGATGTTAGAGAGATCTTCAAGATGGAAGGACTATCTGCTTTTACCCACTGACACAGGGCAGAAATTGGGTAGATTTATCTGAAGGAGACACCAAGGTTTTTGATACCGCGGAGTAAGTCGGGTTGTTACTCCTTACTCTTCTCGCTCCATGGGAAGGGTGTCTTTCCTGAAGAGGTGCTCCACACCTGACCACCCAGGTTGGCGGTTGGCAACACTTGTGGGGGCTGGGGGAGGGAAGCAGGGAGCATCACGGCCCGCAGTAGCTTAGTTTAATCCCAGACTCTGATGCACATGCTGCACTCCTGAACAGTTTCTTTCTTGCAGCTTGAACACTCCACATTGTCCTTCCCCACCATTTTGCAGGCAAGGTCCTTCTCCTGGTTGCTAGTGTTAACACAGGTTTCCCTTGTTCTGTCCCTTGAAATTTCCAGTAAAGCGCCTTTAATACAATCTCTCTGTGGCTGCTCTAATTATGTGCGAAATATTTTTTCCCCCCATAAACCAAAGAAAACAAATCAACACAGTAAGATCCTTTCTCTCGGGCTGTTTGGCAGGTCTCACGGTCTTCAAAAAAGTTACCCAAGGTCCTCACAGTCTCTGCCGTCTTTTCACAACAGCTACTTTTGGGTTCCTGTAAAAAGACCCAACAAAGGAAAGGGTAAAACAAATCACAAAGTCCTGAAAGGCTATTTTCCCCACCTGAACAGTCCCAAGGCAAAGGACAAGCTGTCTGCTGAATGGCAGAACGTGTGTGCTTCATGCCAGGGCTGTTTCTGAAGGAAGGAGGGATATGAGGTAGGGTGGCAGCAGTCGGGGCTCCTTTAAAGGCAGGGGTGGGTCAGTCAGTCCTTTATTCCCACAAAAGCCGAGATGCATTCACAGTGTCCAGGAACAGAAAGGGAATTTATTTTGTTTTCTGAAAGCAAAAGACTGTTTAATCTCCTCCCCAGAGCAACGCATCTCAGCACCTTGCTGCTCCATTCCTGGGAAGCATCCAGGTGTGCACACAGCCCTGACAACGCATCTCAGTCACAATCTATGGACCCTTCCCCCTTCCTGGTGTTCCTCCACCTGCAGCCCAAGGCTCTCTGCTTGCACCTCTGTCCTGCCCTGCAGCAGCCCTGCTCCAGCCTCAATCTCCTTGGGGCTACATCGTCAGTGCTCCGCAGTTCCCACAGACTTCAGCTCTGGTTTATCACTTCCCTCTTTGCAGCCCTCAGTTGCTGTTCTGTTCCAGTCTCCCTCAAAGCGGCTTTTGATTTTTTTTATTTCTTTTTCCACCATTTGGGCCATGTAACTGGCTTTTTCTAATGGTGCTTGGGAAAAGAGGGTCCAAAAAGTGAATGACCTTCAAACCAAAGCATGCCTGTCACTCCTTCCATACAAGGAAGTATTTTTATATATTTTTTTCCAAAACTAATACACAACATTTACCACTTAGGGGAACATTATGCCCATATTTAGGACCTATAACACTACAAAGAGGAAAGAAAGAAGAGAAGGAGGTCAAGCTCATATGCTATGGGAGCAGCATCTTGAGCTTTTAACTGTATCAGGCATGGTATTCATCTGAAGGGTCCTGGCATAATATTGGGTTCAGGCTCCTGGCCCATTCTTTCTGAGGTGGCTGGTCCCCTCCTGGGGACAGTGATGTTACTCTTGCAGACTGCCATCAACATCGTTATGGCAAGGCTCAGCTTCTTGCCTCTTCTCACCCCTTTCAAGGCTGTGAGATTCGCGTCACCATTAACTCACCCCTCCAAAGAAGAGGGTGAGCTTTTTGACGTGGTGACCCCATCAGACTCAGAGCAGTATTAGTCCTTTGCAGACATCAAGGCTCTTCCCCCATGCCCTCAGGCAACTCTGCCACCCTATCAACGCCAATTCACTCATGCGTTTTACTGAATCAGAAACACCACGGCATCGAAGCAACGCTTGCTGTCTGCTTCTCTGAAGAATAGTATAAATCTCACCCAAATGTCAAAGAGGCAGGCTAAGGTTGTGTGTAGAGCCATCCCACCTTCACCTGCCCCAACCTCACAGGGCAGGTCCGGTCCAGGGCTCCTGCAGCAGACCCAGTCCCGGATGTCCCAGGCTGAGCCCTGAGCAGCTGCCCCAGACCTGCAAACAGAGGTTTGTTTCTGGAAATGCTGCAGCTGGCAGGGCCCTTCCTACTTCGCAAATATTGACATTGAGATCTTTGCATCCCAGCCGAGGAATATAGCATTTTCAGGGAGCCCTTGATCTGCAGAGCTTCTCTATTGAACAGAGGGGATTTGGGTTTTAGTCCTTTGCTTCCCCCTCCACTGTAGCATCTCCTCAGATGAACCTGTCCAACCCTCACTCAGTTTCAGGCACCAGGAACCTCTGGAGACCTCACAGAAATGATTTCTGGAGGTGCAGCCATTTCGCAGTCCAGTGAGGGATGTTTCACGAAAAAACCACAAATGCCAGGAATCAGAAATTGTCAAAGAGAGACCTGTTAAGAGCTCTGAGCACAGTCCCAGATGAGTTTTTTTTGAAGAAAACAACAGCAATCAGTAAAGTAGTAGCATGCAGCCTGCTGGGAAGGTGTCCTAAGGACTTCTCCCCTGCATCCTTGTTTGGTCTGGTAATTGGCAGTGAATGTGGATCTAATCCCAGCATGGATGCAAAAACCTAGGGCAGTTCAAGATGTTCTCTCCTAACACAAGCACAAACCAAGACAAGTTTTTCTTACCAGTCACACCATATATTCCTCAACTCATGCTCAATGCATTGATTGAGCATCCATCTTATCAGCCTAGAAACTTAGCAAAGGGAGCAGAGGGGCATCAACATGTGGTGAAGGGCTTATCTGCAAGGAGCTAAGGAAAAGGAGGAGTTCATCTGGAGGTGTGTTTGGTGACAGAAAACCATATGAGTATCTCTAAGTCTGGATGCTCCTCAGAGAGCCACTCCAGTGCTAGAAGGCTGGGAGAGTCACAACTTGCTCTCCAACCATGAGTTTTTTAATGGAAAATTTTTGCCTCCTTGAGTACTCAGAGCTAAAAGGTGGGGGTAAAGGCAGGTTAGATCTTCCACTGACAGAAAAAGATGAGGTGTTCTATTAGGAGTAACCCTGAGGATATTTCTGGGCCTTCTGAATTAAGCTTCCAGCTCCACCCACCCACTCTACAATTCAGACAGAGAAATGTCCTCTCTTCTGCAGCAAACAAAAGGTACATTTGCTGAAGACTGAAAAACAAGGAGTGAAATGCTGAAACCAGAGGATGAGGTTTCATAGGTAAATAAACCAAGAAAGAGAAAGACTAATAATAAATGTAAGCGAAGGAACAAGCTGCCAGCTCACTGACAACCCTGGGGTTGGATAATTTATCAGGGTCTCCATGTGTCATGCCTAGACAAGTCCCCTACACTCTTCTCCTTCCATATAAGTCTGCTCCCAAGCTCTGACCACTCAAGCAGTAAAAGGTCCGGTAGCAAATAGCAATGCCCAGCAGTGATCTTAAATCCACATCTGTTACATGTGGGTCTGTATAAATACTACTGATAAATGGTGGAATTTTGAGTGGGATTTGGGGTTTGGGATTGACTTTTTTACATTTTCTTGTTTACCAGTGCAAAACCTGTTTCATTTGCAAATTAGGAGCTGAGGTATAAATGGGAAAGGGAAAATGAATACTCTGGGGCAGGAATGAGAGGGTTAAAAGGCTCAAGGGGATTCTTATGCTAATGGGATGACAGAAAAGGGCTGACCTCCAAAAGATGAGTGTACACCTCTTGCTGAAGGACTGAAAACCCGTTTAACTACAGTAAGAAAAGCCCACTGCCTGCTGTGAATGTTCTTGGACTTGTTTAAAAAATGACCTCTGGGCTGTTGCATGCCAATGAAGCCAAGTCTCTCTGAGATCTCCTTATTTATCAGCTGAAGCTGTTCAGTCTGGAAGATTCCTGGAAAGCAGAAAGCTCTCTGCAACTGAGTGCCTTGGCCTAGTCCTCTGCAGGGACTTTCAAGCTGACAGCACAATGGCTATGATCTTTTGAGTGGGAGATACATAAGATGTTCCTTCCAGCTCCTAGGAGAAAGCCTTTCCATCTCCAGAAATAAGTGACACTGGGTGAGGAGCACCTCATTGACCTCTCAGCACTGAGATGCACAGGTTCATTCCTCCTGTTTCTCAGCGAGACTGGCCAGAGGACAAGCTGTATCCAGAGCTGCCAAATAGCCCCTTCCACGGTGGTAGACGACCACTATTCCTATTGAGCTTCCTTTCCACTGCTGACAAACGAGCTAAAATATTTCTTTGTGACAGGGCTTTGGTGTGCTTGTGTCAACAGCCTCTCCAGTGACCTCTCCCACCTCCAAAGTAGCTAAAGAGCCTGACACAGCCCACCAAGGACAGGGAAACTTTTTGGAGGTGACAGATGGAGCTATATCTGCTGCCAGACCCTATTGTCTGCCTGCTCTTTGCATTCCTGTATCCTCACCCTGCCTCTTCCTCACAAAGCTCAGACAAGCAAACACCTTCAATTGGAACAAAACAAATGCCACATAAAACCTCGTTCAGCACAAAAGGCAAACAAAGCAAAGGGAGAAACTCTCTGCAGAATTTCCCCTGAGCAGCCAGTTTCACTGAGCTCAGGGAGACCTTCAGGCTTCCCCTTTGCTGCACTGGTGCACAGGAGAGGCCGCCGACCCCGCTTCGGAGCCCGGCACACGAGTGAGCGTGAGCGGCGTACGTCACCTCTGCAGCCAAAGCAAAAGGGTGCAAAGACCATAAATATCCAGCCCAGCAAACCTGCCGGCTTGACGTAACCTCTCCGCTAGCTTCCAAAATCAACAGCGACCTGTTTATACTGCGCGGGGTGCGAGGAGGCATTCTGGGAGAAAAGCAAACAGAGGAGATGTCCTTTGCCTGTACAAAAGGTGCTGTATTCCCGTGTTGCTCCGTCCCAGGCTTGGAGGAACATAAAATTAGCACTGTTTTCATTCATTCATTGTATAAATATTCTGTGTGGTGCCCACCCCCACGTTTCCTTGCTGAGCCTGCAAGTCTCCATCAGGGAGGCTGGGAGCGGGGCGAAGGTAGGTTCAGTCCAAGCAGCTGATTAACAAGGTGAGGTGAGGTGAGGCGAGGCCATGCATGTGTGCAAAAGGGAAAAAAAGAAGAAAGGGAGAGTGAGGGTTGTGTTCGAAGGCAAGTAATATGTGAGGGGAGTGTGGACGGGTGGAAAGGTGCACATAGAATTGCGCTGACCAAGGAAACACTCCACACCATGCCTCCTGGACAAGAGCCATTTCACTATCACCCAGAGATGGCCAGGAAGGCCGGACACGTAATGCACAGTCTGAGCATGGTGCTGTGTGGTGGGAGGGACGGCAGGTCCCTTACGCATTGGGAGTACCTTGGATGGAGCTTAATGGGCCATGAAGTCACATCTTGGCCGATTAAGAGCCCCATGTAGCCCTGCTACGCCAGGCTGCAGCCTCGCTGATACCCACTCCCCTCGCCAAGGAGGTGTCAGCCCTTCCCTGCACCCCAGAAGCCCCAGCCAAACACCCTGGGGCACCCTTTGCAAGCACAGAGGGATGGGTAGCCCCAAGGCACCAGGATCCCCTCTGGGTGCTAAGCCCCAGCCCAATTGGCAGCATAAGTTCTAACACAGAGCATGTTTAAGCTAGTGAAGTCCATTCCCTTTAGACTCTCCGTGCCTGTGGCTATCAGAGAATGGACATGAGATGCCGGGCAGCCAAAACGAGCACAAGAGGCCTTGTCTCGCCAAGCCTGTGCTGTCCAGCAGTGAATCTGTGACTGGAGGTGTTCATCCCGGCTCCCACCGTACAGCCCTGTTGAGCAATTGGAAAGACACTGAAAGGACAGGAGAAGGAAAAAGAAGAAAATATTTTTTAAAAAAATCCATTGCCAAACAAACATCAGTCTGTGTGCACCATTCCACCCGTCAGCCTGGGCTTCTATTTTTATCAGGTGATGACCAAGTCACAATATCGGGGTGGGGGCGAGCCCTGCTGTTTACATCTGCTGACATGGGGACGGCCGCTGCGAGCAAAAGACAGTTCATTCAGTGGGAGCCGGAGAGTCCTGGTCGCTGCAGGTTGAATAGAAACATTGTCCGGTACAGGAGGTTCAGGAAGGGCACCATTTCCAATCCGGGATGCAGACAGGGCTAGGAGAAGTTGTGTGCGTGTGTGTGCATGGGGTTTACTTTTTAAATATGGGGTGAGTTTTCCACCTGCACCAACAAGGCTGATATTCTCCGTGGAATAAAGGGCCACAGGTGCTGTGTTTAGTGTCCCTGTCCTTTTTACCCCTAGATGTTGACTCATTTCAATTGCCACCCCCTCCGTGCTCTCAGAATAACATCTCAGTGGGTAAAGCCTCTCCTTGGAGATTTTAGACCCCTTCTAATTTTTAATGAGAGGGGTTTCAGCACTGTCTCTTTCCATCCCTCCAGTGGGACCCCAATGTAAGACCGTACAATCCACCCCCCCGAGGACTCAGTGACATGGGCTATGCAGGGACACCGACACTTCTACATCACACCATGCTTTCCTCATCCTGGTATCTTGGCTTGGGGAAATACAGGACCCAAACATGACATAGAAAGCTGACACTGAAGGACCCTGACTGCAGCACTTGTGTAACAGCTATTCAGACTTTGCCTGTGAAATACTGGAGTCAATCCTTGTCGATGCAGTCTCAGTGACCACTCTGGAAGGTTTCCTCCTGGTGCAGGAATTTCTCTACTAGCTGGAAGGCAAATCGTAGACTTAGATCATGCACCACCCCACTCAGCTGCCTTTGCACAGAGTAGTCGGGATCCCACACTCCCTTCTCATGTCTCTGCTGGGTTTTTTTCAAATACCTAATTAGCTTTTAATAGGACACAATAATTTGAGAAATGGTAAGTGTTCTAGGGACATAAAACCTTCCTTTTCACACTGAGAGTAAGACAAGGGTTTGAGCTGCAAGCTGTGAGATGGCTGCACAGGTAGACGCAGAGAAGGAGTAGTAGTTCATAACAGTGACTGGTTTGATTTGAACAATTTTTAAAAGCAGTTTGAAATTTTTATTCTTTATTCTACTATTTCATAGAATCATAGAATGGATTGACTTGGAAGGGATCTTAAAGATCTTCTGGTTCCAACTAGAGAGGGTTTTTTTCTCTCTCTCTCTCAGCTGGAAAGCTACCCAAGCTTTCATTACTTCTGGAAAACTGCAAACAGCTACCACCTTAACTGATACAACCTTCTTCTGTCTAGTACTTTTTCTTTTTCTGCCCATTTTCATTCAGTGACTGCTTCTACGATAAAAAATTCTGGATATTCAATAGTTTTTACAGCAAAGCTATTATCCGCTCTTCCTTGGCCACAGGGTTTGTTCTCTGTTCCAATATTTGTGCTCCCTGAAGGCAGAACTCCACTGGGAATAGACAGAAGCCTCCTCTGAACTTTATAACGACATGTAAAAACCTTACCTAACTGTAAGCACTTTTGCAATGCTTTACCTGTATTTCAAAGAGCTCTGAATTGTTGCTTCCCTGCTTTAAACAAAAAACAAAAGCCATCTATGTGACTTTTTTTTTGACCTGGCCTCTCCTCAGCTTAAAAAACAAACAAACACAAGAGCAGTTTATGAATCACAATTTCTCTGAACATATTTAGCTGTTTTTCCATTCGTTACTGATGCAGACAAAAAACTGGGACAGCCAGCAGGTACTGAGTAGTTTCTACCCCTTTCCTGAAGTTGCCAAGAAACCAGTTTGTGTGGAGCATCACATTTTCCTAGCTGGTCAGCTCTGAAGTGGAATTTTCTCTGTTCCCTGGCTTGAGCTCACCAAAGGTTTAAATGAGGTTTTCTTCGCCAAACCACAGTAGCAGCAGAGGGTATACAGGGATCAGTTATTCCACAGTAAAACTTCTAAACATATACATTTCCCAAAAAGATCTTTACATTACAAGGAGAAGAGGCTGTGGTTGAACATGAGATGCTTCAGAGTCTCTCACTTACATGAATTTGAACAAAATAATTCAGATCATAACTTATAGTTCCTGCCTACGTGCTTTTTATCCCCAGCTGGAAATACTGAGTCCTGCCTAAAGCATGAGCTGCCGTGCCCCATCTGAAGTGTCTTTTGCCTGTCTTCCCTCATTGCTACAGCTGCCCAGTGCAGACACAGCCCAGCCAGCAAGGAGGGGAGGCAGGTGATGCTCCAGCACAGCCTGTGCCATTCTGTCCATCCCAACTCACCCAGCAGCTGGAGGTGGTGACAGCCCTGGGATGGATCTGATGCCCTTCAAGTAGGTGGGAAGGCCCTCGTTTGACCTCAGCAGATGGGGAATTAAATATAATATGGACAGGCAGCACTCTTACACACTGAAAAGCATGTGAGGTAGGGGAAATAAAGTCCAAGAGTTTCAGAGGAGACCATAAATATACTGCCTTTCTAATGGTTGTGAAGCTTTCCCTCACTGCCCTTTTCAAGTTTAACTTAGGGGCACCAGGAAAGTTTTTAAGTTATTATCTAGTACTTCACTGCTAAGCAAACAGGGATGACCCAAGAGGGAGTTTTGCAACCAAAATCTGGTCTTGAAACTCTAAGACCAAATAAGGTACTCATGGGAAGAAGCGAGTCTCCATGCTCTGTGATCGGGGAGCGTTACCTGGCAGGATGATGAATGTACAGCTCTCATGGGAGGGCACAAACATTGGGAAGGGGTTACGAGCCTCAGGTTTAAAAGTGAGAGAGTCAAGGAAGCAAGCTTTGGAATGAGGCATAGGAACAAAATAATTCATGAAGAGCGGAGAAACTATTATATCACAAAATTGAAAGCAAAGGAGGTTGTTGGGAAGAGAGAAGAAAGTGCGGATATTAAAGACGGTAAGAAAAGAGAACTAGGGGGAAAGAGACTGAAGACAGGCTTGTGGCTTGGGTGCAAGGAGGGCACAGGAGGACCTCCCTGCACCTGATTTCAAATTTTACCTTTAATTTAGGCTAGTGATGCTATCTTCTATGTTAGGGGATATAGCTTTCTCCTCCTTAAATCCAGAGGATTGCCTCAGTTTTAAAAACTCTTCAAGAACTAAAAGCCTTAAAGTCTTTTCCCTCTTTCTCACAGGAACAGCAATGCAGAAAGTAGGCTGTTAAGACTTGGTAAAATTTGACCCGCGAAAGCATTCACCTCTGTGTCTCCTGCACTTCACTCTGGTAACCCATGTCACAGCCTGCACAAAGACTTTCCCTTGGGCTGAAGATACTGACTCTCCTGTGGTGGAGGAACCTTCACCAAGAAGCTATGAGGAGTAGTTACTACCCAAGCAGCATCATACAGTTGCTTTTCTGCACTCAGGATGACCCCACCTTGATCTCTTGGAGATCTCTTAGCTGAAATGGTGATGAACAAAGAGGTGAAAAGACTGAATCACGGTGCGGACAATCTCAGCTTGAGCTGGGGCTTTCTTGCAAGCCTGAGGAACCTTCAAACCCAAGATCACTCACTGACTGCCCTAAGGTTTCACCACTGAGGTACATGGGGTTTTCAAACAGAAGAGGTTTTTTCAACTGTGAAAATTTCAGCAGTTTCCAGCCTCCTCCCAGGAGGGCCATCTACCCTCTTCACAAGCCAAGGTGTGAGCCTGCAGCAACAGACCTACTCCCTCCTCCTCAAGCACAACTTTTTCTCCCACTCAAAGGTACCAGCACCCCCCCCCCAAAAAAAAAAACAACCCAACACATAAATAAAAAAGACCAAACAAACAAACAAAACCCCCAGCAACATTACAGCCTACTCAGCACTTTCTCACAACACTAGAACTGACAAGGATTCGGTTATGGGGTCCTCCTCACAGCTTTAGGGGGGTCATTTCACCCTCTGTTATTCCTGGGTGCTCACAGGCTCTGTCCTTTTGCCCAGTTCAACCCCCAAACAACTTTTAGACAACTTCACTACCAACAGCCTCCTTTCTCTGTCTTTATATCACTTACTGATGCTCCAGGTGCTTTCCATTGCCTAATACTGAGCATCCCTTCCCTCCCTCCCTGCCGAGCTCCACTGCCATCACCTGCTCTTCCTCTGCAGCAGCCAGTGAAGCTGTACAAGAGAGTTCCCCAAACTTTCCTGTTTACTGCTCTCTCTGGACTTCCCACTAAACCAGCTCATTTCTACTTAGACTGCAGTGATATTGACTGCATTGCAGGCACAAATACTTTGCTCAGGTTCCTTAATTAGCTTCATATTTTAGTTTGCATAAACCACGTTCTCAATTTATTACATGAACTATTTCTTCTCTCTCAACCACTTGTGGTGCTCCAGTCAGTTTGCTTCCAAACCAGAGGGCTAAATTTAATCCCCCACTCCCCATTCAGCTTTCTCCATTTACAGTATTTTTTTTCGGTAATGCTTTTTTCCCCCCTTTCTTTTCTTTTCTGGGTTGGTGTTTTGTTGTTTTTTTTTTCCTTCTTTCCAAGAGGCAGGGCTTCCTTTTCTGTCCTTAAGCCCTCCTATTTCCCCCTGCCCCCTGGATGCCTGCCTACCTTTACTCTAAAATCCAGAGGAGGATCCAATACACTTAGTTTGCCAGCTCTTCAAGAGGTATCTAAGGAGGCTGACAGGAGTTTGATGGTCTCTCTTGCAGCCAGTGGCAGCTAATGTGTTCTGAAACCCTCTCTCTCTTTTTTGCCATTCACACACAGTACTTAGTCTTCAAGCCTGCTGCTGCTGCCACTGCCTGAAAGGACCTGAAATACCACACAGGGAATTTTGATTTCTTCTGGGGAACCGAGGAAGAAAAAAAAAAAAAGGCAGTAAAAACTCATCTGGAGATTGTAAAGAAGACCTACAGTAATTGCAAGAAGTGGCAAGCTCTTTCCTTCTTGAACGCTGAAAAACACCTCATTTCTCTGCCAGGTGTATGGGACTTAGATTCTGGAAGCACTGCACTGAACTGTTAAAGGTAATGTACTGCACTTTCCTCCTTCCTCTCTCTTGGTATATTTTCCTTAACTTTCCTGCTTCTTTCCTCAGTGCTCTAAAGATACAGGCTCTTAATCAGTGGATTGGCTGTTTCCCTGGTGAGCAACCAGCAGAGAAATGTGAGAAAAGTTGTAAGCTAATCGAGCTCAAGCTTTTTCACAGTTTCCCTTCTGCAAGGAGCACTGCTGGGAGCCAGTGCCTTTCGGTGCAATGGTCCTCACCAACAACCCACCTGTTACGGGGAGCAAACCTACAGCCAGAGGCAACAGCAATGTGTCAAGTTTGTCAGTTGGCTTGGGGAAGGGAGGGAAAGCAAGCCACCGGCTTAAGAGCTCATGTAGTCAAAACCATGAGGTGGAAGAGCAGAGACAGGGTTATCCCTTTTCTCCCTCCCCAAAAAACTCTCTTCACCTACTGGAGTTTCTTTTTGATGGATTTCAGCTACCACTTGAGCCCTGGTGATGTCTGATCCTGCTTCTGAGCACTGGGGAAGGAGGCTGCCGTCGTACTGATTTGTTGCAAGTGTCCTAAATGACTGTGGAATTTCTGACGATTATTGCTTTCATTGGTGTCATTGCCTTGCTACAGGGAAGGCAGAGGGTGATCTCTGAGCTGGAGGGGTGTTAAGCTCTGTAGAGGCTGGCAAGTTCAGAAAGAGAATGAAAAGAGCCTGGATGTTGGAGGATTTGACAGCGTGCTCCTGTTGCGTGAGGATGGCAGGGACCGACGGTTGGCAGAGTCTCTTGGGCTATTTCCAGTTAGCTGCTCCGGGCGTTACTTAGTACCTGCCCTCTTCATGAATCCGTTTGCAGACGAAGCATATTTTTAGCAAGAGTTTGCAGGGAGCTGAGCTCTTCTGCAGAAGTGAATAAAGGGGAAAAAAAAAAGGGGGGGGGAGTTATTTTCCAGAATCTCTATTAGAAAATTCTTATTTGTGTTCAAGTACTACTTTTTAAGACGTTTCATTTAAACCTTGTGCTAAGTAACCCTCTGCACATAGCAGAAAACCTGATTTTTAACCTTTCCCTTTTGACTTGTTTAGCCAAAAAACTTCGGTTAGAAAAACTTTCCTAGGTTTCTAAAATAACTTTGCCAGATGTGGAAAGGGGGGAACATCCCACAATGAAATAGTTGGGAGAGAGGAATTTTTTAACATTCCTCCCTATTTTGGTTTTCATGTATAAGTTCCCAATAAAAGATGCTGCCTGGGCAGAGGGGCTGATGGTTTGGGGACTGAGTTAGGTGGGTTTTCAGATCCCGCAAAGGATGGCAATCCTGGGTGCTTTTGGAAGCTGAGCTATTTGTTTCTTTGCTTTGGTTGTTTGATGTTATATTTTCCAGCTGGCCTCAAGAGACGTAATCTGCCCGATAGGTCAAAGAGGAGATGTTGTCTCTTTCTGAGATGTTTTGAGTTACTGTCATAGTGCAGAAAGGGGAGGCATCTCCTTCCACCATTGTTGGATGGGGCAGAGGATGAGGGCTGGAGATGTACCTGTGCTGGCTGAGCACTCTTAGCAGCCTGAATGGTTTTTGGAGGCAACTTCCATCTCTCCTATTGAACTGCTATTTAATGTTTCCTATAATCACCTCCGTGTACACAAAGTAGCAGAGTTGGACAGCAGCACCAGGGCTGGAGGATGGATGGGCAGAGTGCCAACAAGATAGGAAATCGAGAGAGCAAAAGAGACAGAGGGAAAAACTTCCTAAGGAAAAGGGGATATTAAATAAAATTCGTCAGATTTAGCACTGTCAGAGCAAACAGCAGCTCATCACCATAAAATGCTACCTCAGTGGTCCGTTAAGGATTGTAGAGGAGAATAGGGTGGATGGTATCACTTAAAAGATGGAAATGAGTGAATTAATGTGTAAAACGAAGAGAGCAGATCATTGTGCAATGCTCTGGTATCACCCAGGGATGCGCGTAATGATCAGAAACCCTGGGAACTCCAAAATCCACTCCATTATTGGTCTTTCCTCTTCTCTCTCTGGGAAAGATCCTCTGCAAACGTTAAGTTGCACGGATCCAGTGACTTCATTGCCTTCCCATGCTGACTTACACCCAGTGGGAACGTGGGCTGGTGGAGGGCCAACTGGTCCCATTTTAAAAATCAGCAGGACTTTTCTTAGCTGCCTGAGACATCTTTTCCACCACCACCCTCCTCCATCTCCTCGCTTCCCCCTCTCCCTCGCCAGTGGTGGGACGGTTGCTCTACCACAAGACGACCTTCCCCAAGCTGCTCTCTTCCTCCTCCTCCTCCTTTCCCCCCCAAACCCGCTGCAGCCTCCACGTGTGAAACAAGCCGGGCTGTGTGTGCCGCTCTCAGGCAGCTTCCCAGCAGAAGCAACAAAAGCCGTGTTCATAGCGGGCCTGGACCACATACGGAGCCAGCGCGCGACGGCTGCCGAGCAGCCCAGAGCAGCCGGGGCTGTTTAAAGAGTGTGAGAGAGAGAGAGATGGCAAAGAGAGGGAGCTGTTATATATTAAAAAAAAATACTTGAGCCCAGTGCAACAACGGAAACCTTACAGTTTACTTTTAAAAACTCAGTGCTTCCTTGTGAGGGGGCAGAACAGCTCAGCCTGTGTACGCAGGGCAGGTCTGCGGGCTCTGCCTGTGTGCACAAGGGCAGGGGTGTGAGCGCTGCCTCCCTCCCCTCCCTCTCAATGGACTCACAGTATAAATCTAAAGAAGCTTTTTGTTGGCCTGATGAATAGGTGGGGGATTTTGTCGTGCTATCCACGCGGCCTTTTTTGAGACGATTCACACTGAGATTTTTTTCCTCTCTGGGTTCTTCGTTGGGCTCTCCCTTTCTAAGAAAAATTTCCATTTCTCCCTTGTGCAATATTCCCCCTCCCCAGTGATTGCTCTGTACAGACCAGAGAGCAGAAGGGTGAGGGGAAGAAATGCCAGGGTCATTCAACTCAGGTACCCCTAGAGCCCCCATGTGCTTTAGCTGTTGAAATGCTGTGCAGTGTTAAGTAGCAGCCCGATGGACCACCTCACTCTGAGTTCCTTTCACTGCTTTACAAACCCATCCACTCTGCAATTAGCTTTAGTCATCTAACATTCCCAATGGCTTCAGCCCGCTGACGGAGGCAGCTGGAGCAGTGTCACTGCCCCTGCGACCAAGTGAGGATAAGGGAAATTATGTGACTTGAGCACATTGGCCATGCAGCTAAGTCCAGGATCCACCAGGTCCCCCTTCCTGAAGTAGCCTGGAAGCCAGTTTTGCCTGTGAGTTTCCATGGCTCTGCCTTTCTCTCAGGCTATCTGATGAAGAAACCTTGCTGTGCTTGGGAGCTGGAGGGGAGGACAGAGTGGAGGTTACAGAGAGGACTCTGCTGAGGGGAGGGAGCAAGAGACGAAAGCAGGAGAATGGGAGATCTCTGACAAGCATAATCATCTGGATTTTCACCTTTGTAGTTGCTCTTTATGCCAATCAAGGCAAGGAAATTCATGACTTTTTCACAAACAGCGCAAGCCAGAGGACACCTAGGTCAGCTGAAGTGGAGGAACTTTGAGAGAGACACAAAACTGACTTAAGTGAAGAGTCATACCTCACCACTCAATTTCCCCCACATTGTCGTGTCCTGAGAGCATGGAGGATTATGGTGGAAAGGAGCAGTGATTGCAGTGAAAAACTTTGCTAATGGAATGTCTCAAGAAAGGCAGATCTATGTGGTTTGACCTGGCAGCTTTACTCACAATTGCAGTTAGTGGACACCATACGAACCTTGAACATGGGAACAGTCCTGCTTGCCACCATGTTACCAGGGAAACACCTGGGAACCAAGACTGTCCTGACATATACTGCATAGGGTTGGAAGGAGTTGAACCCAGCCTTGCTCCATGCCCTGCCAGGGATAGGGCAGGTCCCAGAGGAAAGGCACTCGCTTCAACACATGGAGCAATGGAAGACCAAAGGGCATCTGCAAGGGCAAAAATGTCGTATCATAGGGACAAAACAACTAGGACAGGAAATTTCTTCTGGCAGGATAGTGCTCACGGGTTAGGCCTGAAAGGAGTAAAACTATCTATTAAGCCATGCCCAATAAACCTTGATTACATTAGCGGGAGAATATGGAATGTAAATACTCATGCTTCAAGGCATAAGGTAACCACTAAATGCCCAGTGTTAAAAAGAAACTTCCTCCTCAGCAATTTATTCCCTATTTTTCAACGATGAGAACTTTGCTCTGAAGCTGGTGATATAGGTCTTGTCCAAGACAGGATACTGGCCTGGATACACCACTGGTTTCATCTGGTCTGGAAATTTCCATGTGCCTTTGGCTTCTCCAATGCCCTTGGTTAGCACTGGGCAGAGACCTTATACACTTTATTAGCAGTAGTGTAGAAAAACACTGAAAGGCAGAAGGAATTGTCTATGATGGCCGCAGGAGATACGGATTTGATTTAATAGGCAAGAAATTTAAAAAGGAATCGTTTGACGGGAGAAGAAAAAAAAATCTGTAGGAGAAACTAACAAGAAATAACAAAGGAATGTTCCATGGCTGAGATTAGATCACAGACTGGAGGAAAAAGATGTGTAAAGAAAATGTAGAGGCCAACAGCCGATAAGCAGTTGAAAATAATGGTGCTGATCCCTTCTAGCTGGAGCTCCCATCCATCATTCATCCCTCTGCCGGAAGAGCAGCCGCTTCACTGGGGATTGAATAGCCTGTAATCCACAGCAAAACCTGCTGCTCCTGCCAGGATCCTGTGCAGGGTCAGGGATAAACACCCTGCTACAACCCTGGAAGTCATCGGGCACAGCAGGCTTTGCACAGGGCAGGGGCAGATTCAATAGTTTTGCTGGCACAAGTCTATTGACTTCAGAAGATTACTCCAGTTTAGCAGTCCTGTGGTACAGCAGCCGTAGATCTAAGTATAATTAACATTACATCATCTGTACCACAATTTCAAGGTTGAAATAATCACGAAATCACTGGATGGCTTTCATATGAATGATTAACTGTCACTATTACCCCAGAAAAACAGTTTCTATGGTGCTTGGTGTATAAATAATACGCTGTACCTCTATAGCACTCGCCTTCAAAGTAATACCTCAGCGCTGTACCGTAACGAATACCCTTCCATTCTGTAATAACCGGTCTGCAAATGATGTCTTTTCCTCTGTTGTAAATTATACTGTGTAGTTACTGCTGCTGCTTCTATTGCGTTCAATCTGGTTAGTAAATACTACTCTTTCCCTACTATTGTATCTGGGGTTTAAATAATATCCTGTCCCCGTACAAGTAGCTGGCATGTAAGTGTCACCCTAATCCTGCTCGGTACTTTGAAGTGCACAGAACATCCTGCTGCTGCAGAACAAATTGTAGCCTTTCTCTCTGTAGTATTTGCCCTCTAAATATTACCCTGCTGTTTTGTATAGCGCTTATTGTATAAATAATACCCTGCTGCCTCGTAGTAACTGGTATGTAAGTGATACCGTCAGACTGCAGGGCACTTAGGCTGCTAGTACTGCCTAGCCCACTGGCATTAGCTGAGACAGCAGGGCTGTACGGTGGAGGACACGGCTCCCACCTCAGCCCTTGGACACTGTTACTTGGGCCTTCTCTCAAAAAAACAGCAGCTGCAGAGCTGGAGCTGTCCCTGTCAGCAGGGAAAGGAGGTCACCCCTTTGCTTGGCCAGCTAGCACATGGGTTCTTAGCCCTTCCTGGTGTCCTTCAAGATTACAAGCCATTTTGCCAAAGACGGAGCAATTGTCCCTTCACAATTCCCAGATTCCCTGCAGCTTGCCTCCTAAAAAAAACCCCTTGATGCCAATCTCAACGTATGGTTTCCTGTCTGTTATAGGACAGCATTAAACGATTTAGCACCACTGATAAAATTGAGCTGTGTTTAGCAGAGGACAGAGGTTCTTCATTGCCCAGATTATTCAGTTCTGAATCTGTCCAGCAGTTTGAAATGTTCCAGCATGGCCCTTAGACTCCAGCACTCTGTAGTGCTGTATGCATTTCATCTGTGTAATTATTCCCATATCAGTACACCAATAAGCATGATTACCTTCCTTGACACCTTTCTGAAGTATGTGAAAGCTGGTTGGGCCCATTCTCTTGCTGTATCCGTGCAGGCGTGTTGCTTACAGACACGCAGATCTCAGAGTTAACTCGGATCTTCACTTCACCTCATCTTCAATGCTGTGCTTCCAGCTCTTGCTAACATACCCAAAGTAACTTTGAATTAGCCAGCCCAGGCACCATCACCACTCCAACTAAGACAGCAGGGACTACAAAATATTTTTGAGAAGTGAGAGAAGTTCTTGAGTTAGTTGTGCTCTTCTGAACATCACCCTGCCATGACATTGGGCTGAGCTAGGTGCCAGCCAGCTCATTCTTTTCTACAGTACCTAGTGACACTCCTCTTGAGGAAATTAGGGAAAGTGTCTTAATTTACATTCTGCATTAAGGAAACTGTATTTTCCCTTAGAGAGCCTGTTTCAAGGAGTTAATAGTCTTTTGTCCTTCCTTCTGCTAGCCCCATCAGATGTTCTCCTTTAGACAAAGTAGGACTTGTAGGCAGAGATGGTTTCCTGAGATACGAGATGCTGAGAACTCTGGAAAATTAATATTCTTTGACTAACATAAACCCTTTTTCCAGCTTTTCAATCCACAAAGGCCACGTCAATTCTGCTCTGTTTTAGACCCGTTTCGTACAATAGCCACTGGCCTACTGATTTGAACAAGCGCATCAGACCAACATAAATCCACATACTTTGGGAACAGTCTCAAGCCTTGCTTTCCTAGTGCTAAGGATCCCTGCTCCTCCTGCATCCTTTGCGGCAGCTCAGCTGTTTGTGTGTGGTCGGGGTGAGGGTGTTTTGGTAGCTTCAGAATCAGTCTAGTGTCCAAAACAACAACATTTGATTTGCTCATGCTTAACGTGGAAACATCTTTCTCAGGCTGCAATCTCAGAGTGATGCTGAAGCTTTACTCATGCCTCCATTACGTGTATTGGTGACAGTGAAGACACGCAAACACGTTACGTTGGCACCTTCTCTTCAATTCTGGCACAATTTATTTCCAACTTCTGTTCTCCGACTGTTTCTCTGTAGATGTGCAGTGCCTCATCCATCAGAGATGTCTCTCTCATCATGTTGTTGTAATTAAACAGTAATATTTCTAAACTGATTGGGTGTCGGGGTCATTAGACACTCAGATATCTGATTGAATTTATCTCCCTTATAAAATTATGTCTTTTTGCAGAAGTTGCTTTCGGGACTGAAGGCCATGTTTTGCAGAAGCAGCAGAGTGCCTGAAGACAGAGAGAAGCACTTCTGCAAATTCCATTAGGTGCCTCAGTCATCCATTTGCAAGTTTAAATTCTGAAATACTGCAGATAATCTGACAGATTATCAGAGTTTTACTAAACAGTTTTGACATTCCCAGAAATCTCACCATATCTCACAAGACTGCACTTCATCTTTTGTCATTGTACCAACACTTCTGTTCTAGATCTTTTAAAGCTCAGTTTAGAAGCGATTTGCTAATTTTGCTAACGACCAGTGGGGCTTGTTTCTCTTGCTCTCTAAAATACTTGCTTATAGTTTTCATTCTCTTTTGCAACATCTTTATGGTAGGAGGAAGATTATATTGAGTCTTTCAGAGGACAAGCGCAGAGCACACAGCCCAAGGGGAGAGGAGGTCTAACATGGCTTTTGAACGTTCTCAATGCTGCACAGGGAGTTCAAGAGGCTGGGCAAGCCTGCATGGGCCAGAAAGAATACCACCTGTAGCCCCTCACCTTCCCAGTATGTTTCCATTAAAAAAATCATTGACTTAAAGTATGACTCACTCAACCACGTTTGCAGGAATACTCATCCTAAATGCTAGAGAATATTTTTTGTTTTGAACACTTAGCTGTCAACTAGTTTTCCTGAGCATCGCTCCCATGGTTTATTTAAATGGTGTGGATCAACGTGCGCTAATGCTGTAGTGGCTTTTCAGTTGCAGCTATGGAATCACCACGATCTGCAGACTGCTTTGTGACAGTACCCAAATGTTATGTAGGATTAGGTCCAGTTCTCCTACTGTGTGTAAAAGCCAAACAGGATTTTCCTTGCTGTATTGTCTTATGGAATTAATTCTTCTTCTGTCTGGAAGTGGAGTGCTCTGTACAAATTTGTGGGGATTTAGGCTTCCTTTTGAGACCTCTCCCTGCTGTCTATTAGGAACTTGCAAGCAGTTACTTGTCTAGACTAGGTTTTAATACCAGAACTCAGGCTTAGTGTTTCTAACCTCAGAGGTAAATGGCCTCATTTCTCCTGACTACAGTGGTCACAGGATCTGGCCACTAAATAAGTTACCTGCCCATCTTGTTGGAAGAATTATAAAATAGTTTGGTTAAAATAGATCATAATTATTACTTGCCTTTAAATTGATCTTTTATGTCAATAGTATAACACAAATTTTACTTTTATACCATTTCTCTTGCTAGTGTTGTGCATCTGAGTTAAAATATCACTGTAGTATGCTCCAGGATCCATTTCAAAGCCACATCATCCCCACCAATTCCAGAGCATATTTACTGGTTTGAGACACTTTGCTAGGCAGTTATTTTGCCTACAAGGAGATCTGTGTTGGTGCCTTTCTATTCCTCAAAATGCAAGCACTGTTGGTTTTCAGCTGTTCCGTGTACCTCTGGAAAAACAACATCTTCTGTTGCCCTTACAGAATGCTTCACCAAACTCTGGGCGACATATTGGCACTCTCCCTCAACCACATCTCATGCACAAGAATTTATTTGCCTCTCAGAAAACTTTGTATTCCCATCTAATTGCCATTTCGGTTTACTCCATACCTCACTTTCTCTTTTTTGAAGGTATGACATACGGACATTGTTTGGCAAACAGTAGATTTGGGTTTAGCAGCAGTGGTTCTCCAAATGTCTGTGGCTTATGTTAAGTTTAAATTTCTTCCTCTTAACAATCTACTCCTCACAGAATGAGTTTATATTTCATATAAGGGCCTTGCTTTTATTCAGGATTCCCCTAGTTTCCTCAAATTCACGTTTGTGCTATCTAGGCTTGGTCAGCATCATAGTTTCTAGGTAGTGAGATCTTTAAGGTAGGGACTGTTGTCTGCCTGTGGTGAGATAATTCAGTGGAGCGCTGAGATCTGAATTGGAATTAGAAGATTATTGATATGTATTTGTTGATCCTAGACAGAAACTCATTTTGGAGAGGCTAATTGTCTCCATCTTGCTCTCTCTTTCAATGTCAGATCATCACAGTTGCTTCCTAAGTAATACCGTACCTAAGCCCGTGTATTAATTCATGTCTATGTAGAAAGAAAGCTCTCTCTATATATAATACACTCAGGTCAAAGAGTTTGGCTGTTTTTTCAAGTGCAGAGAGTCTGTTCTTCGGGCTAATTTCACCACGTGTTTGAAGGGAACAGACCTTTCAGTGTGGGCAGAGTTTTGTGAAGACACTGAGATCTCCTTTGGTAAAAAGTAAAAGGCTGAGATTGAGTTTTAGATTGAACAATGAATCTTGTATGGTTAAAAACTTACCTTTTTACATTTTTTGCTTGCTTCAGAAAGTGTTTCTTTGAAGGGCCTTCTTGAAGAAGTTTTGGGAAGTTGCTCCAAAATGGAAATCTCAGTCAGGGAACTGAAACCCTTCTGCAATTATTTCCTCTCCTGTGCTGAGGGGTCTTGTTATCTTTTCTGCTAGATGGATGAAAACATCACCCAGAGATTGACTTCCTGGAGGGGCCAGTGGCTAGAAGAGGACAATTTCTTAGGCATCTTATCCATCACCTCACTCTATCCCTTCCAATTTCTTGCCAGTCTCATAAAACAGGACTTAAAGCTTTTGAGGTCTCTGATGGATAGTCTTTCTCTATGGCAAACATAAAACAAGCTTGTTTGGCTGTGAATTGTTTTGTTGTTATCTTCTTTCTTGTCATGTTTTATTTTCTGCTGTACAATTTGGCTTGGTTCAAAAACATCACTACAGTAGAAAAAAAAAACAAAAAACAAGAGGAAGATTTATTTTATGCCTGGAGTCCCCGTTGGTTTCTTCCCAAGAAGAAAAGAACAGGCTGAACCAAAGGCAGGAATTACTGTTCGGATAAAGCGATTTGGCAAGTGAATAGGAGCAGTGGGTGAGTGTTCGTGCCCAATGGGACTGTCCCTATAGCAAGGAGAGCTGAGTATCCCTCAGTGTCCCAAACACAGTGAAATCCCCTTGGAACAACTAGGGCAGTTGATTGCGCTCTGAGGTACCTCCGCCCCCAAAAGGGACAGAGCAATATTAACATAAACAGGGATCTTATTGACTAAGCCAGCTAAACTGAGTTAAATACACACCATGTGTCTTGCTTAAAAGGGAAGAGGGCCCTGCATGCCAGAATAGTCTCCTGGTATATGAATGGTTTGAGCACACAAAAAAAATGAAGGAATTATGTTAGGATGCAGGGCTACCAGGTGCCATGAGATGGCACTAGGTAGGAGGGAGTGACTGAGGATGATTATAAAGGTAAAACCAGAAATAAGAGATGGCTTGATGAGATTTTAACAAGGCCTCAAACCCTGCACACAGACAGGACTGCCTCTGTTTGTACAACCAGATAACCACCATTGACGCTGCTCCTGCTCAGCACCCGCCAGCTGCGGGACTCGGTCCCTGGAAGGGAACCGAGGGCAAGCGCATTCTCCATGGTCCACATGATCTTTCACCAAAGCTAAAACTGTCAAGAGGGGGACAAAGTGGGCTGGGAGAGTTGGTCTAGGAGGAAATGAGAGGAGACAGCGGCCCATTCTCCTGCTGTCATGCCTGAGGCAGTTTCAGGGGGTGCCATGCCCAGCCACTGATTAAGCTTTCCTAGAACCAGAGATGGGAGTGAAAAGCTGTTTCTCTTTCTTAATCCTTCCTGCACCATTCAATCTCCTAGATTAGTACAAGCTGGCATGGCTGTTTTGTGCTCAGTCTAGTTGTCAGAGGTTTGCTGGCAGGGGAAATTGAGAAGTAGGACAGTGTTCCTCAGCACAGCCAAGGCAGAAAAACCCTCATTATAGTCTGAATGTGAAGTCTGCAGTCTCTGTTTGTACTGTGTACCTTCTCCATAAACTGGAAGGTAAAGCCAGTGCCTCCAGAGCTGAGGCTCATCATATCAGTCCCAGACGGCAGACAACTTTAATGAAAACCTACTCCAATGTTTTAGTAAACACCCTTCTTCAGACTCTGAAGCATGTGAGGTCCTTCAGCAGCAATAGCAAAACTCACACTTGCATTATGTTTTGGGGTTCATGTTGCCGCCAGAAAGAGTATCTGAAGCCCTAGTGACTAGAGGTTTGGGAATGAAAGAGGAAAAGCACTTTTGGTCCTATGAGGCTCTGTGATTGCCTGTGCAAGGACTGCATGTGAGCATTTGGTATGCATATGCCTTTCTAAGGAGTCACAAATGGTTTGAGCATCTGGAAATGCGAATATAGTAATCCCTTGCTTCACCACTGAAAATACCAGTGATCTGCTCAGTAGGAAAAGATGGTTCTCCATCTTCTGGGGTCATGAAGAAAAAAACTACCAAGAGATTGGTAGATTTCAAATCTTGCAGCTTATTTGTGGCAAGTAGTAGCATTTGCTTGGACCACTGGCACTACCTCCAGGACAGCACATGACAGGATGTCTCCCTGCTTTCCAGCTAGTAACCGGAAAGCTCCAGGTTCTCTCCTATGCAATTTGCCCTTTTGTCTTCCAGGTGATCCCAAAGGGAGGATCAAGTCAAGATTCCACCTTCCTAGCAAAACTAAACCGTGCATGTCTTGAATTTATGAGACAGGAAATCTACTCGGGAGGAAAGCTAGGGCTGAAACAGCCTCATTTAGGTGAATCTAAGCACAGTGTTTACACAATGTCTGGAATTAATGCAGAGAAAACTTTCAGATGCCAACTTTGGAAAGGGAAAATGGGGAGCAAAAAGAGGCAGATAGTGAAACTGTGATGAAGTTGGAAACTCTTCCTCCAGGTTGGATGGAAGGTTGCTTTTACTGCTGTTAAGCACCAGCAGCATGCTATACTTGGTAAGGCAAAAGCTGCACAGGATGTGATTGCTCACCTATCTCTTTCGAGTCCAAGCTGTGACAGTGTGAGGATGGTCAGCACTGTCATCTGTGCGTATTCCCAGCATGGACAGCCTCACCAAAGATCATGGTGCAGCAGGGTACATGTAGCACATCAGTAGAAGGTGTCCTGAGCAAGAGGTTGCTGCAGCTACTCTGTCTCCTAAGAGGTGTCTATTCACGTGAAAGGGCATTAATTAATTAGTTAATGGAGGCTGAGGCTATGCACAATGTTACATGACTGGTACCAACCAGAAATGTGGTCACACTGTATGTCATTAGCATGGCCCAAATTATGAGAGACTCTCTTGTGGCTTTCACCTTGAATCTTCTAGATTTCTTGACCTTCCAATCCAGTGTGATGTTTTCTGTCTACCTAGAACACAGCAAGAGGAAAAATCTTTACCATTGTGAAGGTGACAGGGACCAACTTCATGATCTCTTGCAGTCCTGGTGACGTTTCTTAGGAACATATCCCTTGTTTCACCCAAGGCAATTTTTGGTAGTAGAGTATTAACGGATATAAGATTTGGGCAGTAACTAGCAAAGTCAGTGAATACTTGGGTCTCTGTGCCTATGGATTCTGTATTAAAACATGGTTTCATAGACATTATGGATTTCTGGAAAACCAGCCTTCTGAAGGGCTGAGCTGGGTCAGAGCATTGCAAAAGTTGTCTGTGAATCTTCTGCTAGTGTAGAAGCATTGCAGAGATTTGTTCCTCTGCAGTCACATTCCCATCTTGTTCTGTAGCCAGAGAGGGAAATTTTATCATTTTTAAGGCTGTTTCATTTCACAAATGAGGTTTCAGCCTGCTTATGAAACAAGGTAGAGTCAAAATCTGCACAAGTGAAGATGCCCAGCACAGCCTGTGCATCATTCTCACACTCCAACAGAGTAAGAGACCATCCCCCAGATGGGGCGAGCAGCTGCTGTCAGTCAGCTGGGCTTTGCCAGTCCCACACGAGCAATCTTGGTATCTGCAGGGGACCTGCCTGCTTCTCTAGCTGATGCCTGCTTGGAGCAGGTAGTTATGTGGTGATTTAGAGAGGCCTTACCAAGTTAATGAAAGGAAGCTTTCCAGGTTCTTCAATCTTCTCTTTCTCCTGCTCCATAATGGGCATAGATCACTCAGATCCTAGGTGCACAGACACAACAGCTTTCATATGTCTCAGTGGGTTTTATAGCGAGCCAGTGCATTTGGATGGGAAAAGTTGCCACTTGAAGGGCTTATTCTTGACTTCCTTGGATCCTGGCCCAAAGCTGCCATCTTCACACCTGACATTCAGGGAGGATTTGGTTTCTCTTCTGTGTGTTTTGGTGGATTTCCTTGCTGTGTCTAGGAGAGCTCCATTCAAGGCTGACAGCAGCTCCAGAAAACAAGCGGGTTGTTACTTTCTTTCCCTGGGATGTACTCGTTTACCTACATCTTACTAACAAAGAATGGTGATGGGTGATTGTCATTCCCAGAGACAGCATATCCTGGAGGAAAGAGATTTCCACGTTCCATTGCTTCTCTGTAGATTAAATCTTTCCTATCCCAAGCGAAGAGATAGATCCGAATTACATCTGACTGCTGTGGATAGAAAATAGGATATAAGGAGGCTTTATGAAGTGCATAATCTCCCTCCCATCTCTAAAAGTTAGGTGCCTGTCAGTGCTCCAGTCTCCTGCACTAGCCAACAGAGAAATGGCTGAACCAGTCTTTAAATGTTCTCAGTTGAGACATCTATTTCGTAGGAGATGAATTGCTCATTAGAAGTTTCTTTTTCTCCCCTTGGAGTAGAGTGGATTTTGAGTGTGAGCTTCAGCTGGTCTCAAAGGCTCGTTGTTCTGTTGAATTTGGAGGCTCTAGGGGCTGTTTGAATGTGGCTCTTGCTTTCCATATTGAGCAGACACTCAGAGTCATGGCAGCTCAGGACTTGGTGCTGATCCTACACCTTGCATAAAAGGCTCCAGCTGTCATCTGCTTAACATAATGGTCATTTTATAACTTCTCTGTTCCTGAAGGGTAGGAAAATTGCTGGGGGGTGTGTTGTCAGTGACAGACAGTTTTGGTTTTCCTGCAAGAGAGATAGTTTTGGGGAGGCCAGTGGTATGAGTTTCTGCTGTTCTGGAGCCTGTGTGTTTAGCCTGCTTCTGATCTCTCATGGGGAAATAAAAAAATTAAAAAAGAGAGAAAAAAAAAAGGAGAAATGCTGCTGAAGTTAATGGAAATATAATGTAAAATCAATGTAAATCAGGGGAGAAGGAGAGCTGATCTGTGGCAGATACCAGAAAAGAGATAAATGCTTATAAAGCTTTTTGGGTTCAGTAGGATGTTTATTTCGGACTATACATATGATCTTGGATCACTAACTAAACTAGCATATGAATGTTTAGGTTTTACTAAGATTTTCCGTGACATCGTGCTTATTGAAAGCATGTACATACATCCTTGGGTAGTTTGGCTTTTCCTGAAGAGTGTGTGCAATATAATTACGCAGTCAAATTTCAACAGACTGTAACTCTTTTATTGAAAGAAAAGTCACAAAGGCACTCAAAATGGTATAGCATAGAACTAAAATTAGAATTTTGAAAGCATTATGGCTGAGGATTACGCTGATACCATCACCAGGGTGTGGTAGCAGAGCTGTGTCAGACAGTGCTCATGCTTCCAGTACCAAGGGGTGCTTGAGGGCAGGAGCCAAGTGAGGCTTGAGGTGGAACCTGATATTATTCCCAGTCTTCAATAAATGTTCTCTGCTTTGTGCGTTATGCACTAAGAATGCCTTGGGCCGTCAGTTTTCCATCTCCTGTAGCCATTCAGGCAGCCAATGCTACAGGTCCGCTGGTGTGTGGAGGACCACATCCCTTGATGACAAAATATCTGAGCAGTTACTGCCATGTGTCTTTCTGATTGGGGAAAAAAAGGACTTGATTGTTCCAGGGATGGTTTCAGAAACAGAGGAGGCGGGAGCTGCATCCAAGCTGCTCTGAACATAAAGACCTTACTCTCAGAATGGTTTGGAAGCCAGACAGAATGGAAATTTTCTCCTATTTTCTTTACAGCTGAAAAAACATGAAAAATCACAGGAGTGCGTTTATTGCCATATTTCAGTTCCAAAGTTTGCCTTATTTAAAAAAAAAAAAAAAAAAAAGAAATAAAACTGATTTTGCCCACCCCCCTCACTTTTCCCCCTCCTCCTTCCCTCCCATTTCCTGGACCAGGCTGAGGTTTTTAACAGAAAAGCTCTCAGTCCTGTACAGTCAGGGAATATGCAGAGGGACAATAAACTGTTTGTTCATAGAGATCACAGTCTGTAGTTTTACATGAGAGAGGAGAAAACACTGTTTGACTCCGAAGCCTACAAGCATATGGGACATGCTATCTAAACATACATAAGAATCCTCCTGATATCCCTGCTGGCTGATAGTGTCTCCTCAGACCTCATGAAACTTAGTCCTCAGTGCAGGTGCCTGAAAATAATAGTGCTGAAATGAGGCTGGATGGAGGTGATAACGTGTCTTAGAGAAACTAAATTCCATTCCCTGATGAGGAATAAACTGGGGATGGAAAATCATCAGTTGAAGAGAGAGAATCCAAGGCTAAATGAGTAGTGCTGTTTTGACTCTTGTTCAGGAACCTCTTTATAGCCACAGTTTTAAAGGAAATATTGTCTTTGGAAATACCTCTATGCCTAAGTGTATCTTCTAGGTAATGAGTGGCATTTTATTAACCACCAGAAACAATATGTGTATGTATCAAAGGTCTTCCAAAATTGAGAAACAAGGAAGCTTAAAATGACCCAACAACCCCCATCCAAAGAAAACAAACCAAAAAAACCCAACCAAAAAAAAAAAATGGACAACAGCAGGATTAAGGGTGATGAAAATAAATTTAATTGCAACAAGGGAGATTAATATGGTCTGGAACAAGGGAAGGCCACAGGAGAAACTGCAGATGGGACTCAATTAAAACAGACTAGAACAGAAAATGCTTTCCAGCAAGCAAACAAGTTAGACTGTGCTGCAAACAGGCCATCTGGCTATTTTCCACTCTACAGTCTTACTGTGTAGGCACTTTGTTGGACTTTCACTGTAGTGACTTTTCCTTTTCTTGCTCCCTCCGAATTCTTCAGTCCTTTGAAAACCTGGGGACAGGGTTGGAAGAGTAAGGGATTAAACCTGTCTGCACATATGTACACACTTCCCTCCACACACACTTAGATTCTCAAATAAACATATTTATATGCAGCCAATTTCGGACAGTCTGCACACAACCTGATACAGAAGCACGGCCTTAGGCGTAAAATAAAGTGGCAATAAACTTCAGTGAAAGGGACAGTTGTTCTCTGGGGTGGAGAGCTTCTGAGTCTACCAGCATTTCCCAACTCTGTCTTTTTTGGAAAAGCAAGAGCTTTTCCTGAATTCTTCCTGGCCCAGGCTGAATTGGAGAGGGCCTTGTTTCTGTCTCAGTCACTGGTTAGAGAGGGAGGATGGCCAGCATTTTTGTGGCAGTTTGGTTGGATTCTTCTTCCTCCAGACTACTTGGTACCCTGTAGAGGGACAGTTATTCTGATGCAGAGGCACAGCCGTGACCTTGCGTAACTTGTCCTACCTCCTCCTCTCTTTTGGCCACAAAATCTGCCCTGTCCAGCTGTTCTCTCAGCAAGTGCAAATGGAGTTTTGCAAGAAAGCAATCTGCAGAGCTGGAAGGTGTTTCTGCAGCACAGACCTTGCAGAAGGCATAGTGTGATCCTTGCTGCTTCTGTGTAAGGCTCTGTGCTGCAAGAATTAGTCCCTCCCAGTGCTCCCCACTAGAGCTTAGACAATCCTCTCCTAGTCACCTTAGGAAGAGCTACACGAAAGAGCCTGCAGGACTCTTCAATGTGACATTTTTTGCAACTGAATTGGGTTTTGTCAACAATGACCTGGTACCTCCTATGGATTTCAGTAGCTCATACAGTAACTAATTTTTTTTCTTGTAGCCAGGCTACCTTACTGGTTTTCAAAAAAAAAAGTAGTCAAATGAAGTAATCTCCAGAGGCTAGTGTTATTTATGATATATATGGCAGGGGCATTGACTGTATCCCCAACATGTTGCTCGGGTCCACCTCTCTCCTTAGCCAGTCAGCTACAGTTGAGGCCCAACCAGTAAAATGCTGAGCAAAAGATATTCCTGGCACTGCTTAGCCTGCTCCAGGCTTTACTCTGCCTTTGCTCAGTCCTGAAGCTCAGGCACTTCCTCTGTGCCAGATCCCATCTCAGCAAGTGCACACTGCTCCAGGTTGGTTCTCTCATGGACTGAACTGTACCTTTGTGTTTCTTGGGCACAGCTCATCTGATCTGAACTCACACTTCTGCAGAGACAACATCCAGACTTGAGCTAATCACCCTCCTCTGCTCTGACAGTCAGCAGAGAGGGATCATCAGTTGTGAGGTATGCACTCTATAATTTGTTTTAGATGTTGCTTTAGAATGAGAGAAACAACCTCCCCAGTTGTCTTGTCTAGACAGACCAGATCTCCATCATCTGTGCTATCCGTGTCTGCTCAGACAGATCTCTGTCTTTACTTAATTCCAGAACTGCTCCTTCAAGCAGCTGTTTGCTCATTAGCACATGCTTGGACAACCCACTAGAGACAGCGTGCAGTGGAAGTATTGCAGCATGGAACCAGTGCTGTAACAACGGGACGTTGATCAAAGGCATTCCCAGCACAGTGAATCCCAACAAGGGCTGTGTGCAGACTCAGGGTTGGATGTATTTGGCGCACTTAAGGGGAATGAAAAATGGAGATCAACATTGCAAACGGCACCCAGAGGAGTAGGCTGGGTTTCTTACTGGCAGGGAGTCAACACTTTCGCAGAATACACCCAAAACATTGTTATTGTGATTTGTTTAACCACTGCTCACAAGGAAAAGCCATTGCCTCTGGGCTTCTGTGGGATAAGAGAAGACTCAGGGTTTTCTTCATAGCTAAACCAAACTGCAGAGATGCTGCTGGTCCCAGCTGTTATAATACAAGTCCATTTTCCCTTGTGAAAGATCTGCATAAAGCTTGAATAAGACTAGGAGTACATGCATTTGACTTAGCCTTGAGAACAGAGTGAAGTTCCTCTTTTTTGGGCATTTTGTTCTGTGATGTCTAACTGATGCGCAGATGAACCTGCTCTCCTCCTACCTGTTGCAAATATACACAGAAAACCCAACTGTGTGGGACTCAAAACAATACCAATTTGCTGTAGGCATAGATTCTAAAAGTCTTCTCAGCCAGCCAGCTCCTGTTTTATTTAAACATCTATTTCCATGTTCTAGGATGCTTCTATCCTTTAGTAGGCAATCCTGGTTTGAAGCTGCCTGCCTCTTTTGGCCAAGTTTATCTCATGATATCCAGAGTTGTTCAGCTTAATTCTGGCAAAACACAGAGCTGGCTGAAAAGTGCCTGAATTAAGGAGCATGGAGAAGTATGAGCTTTTATTTACTTCTCAAGCAGATAGCATGAGTAAAGCCTTAGTCACTAATGGCTAGGACAGTGTCCCCTACATGAATCCTTTCCAAGTGCTTTCTGCCCTGGGGAGTCCACCGCTGTTCCCAGGACTCACGCGTTCTTTACTTTCCTATTTCTCCTTTTATCCAGAGAATGTGAATGAAGGAAATCCACTGGAATGGCAGCTTTGGGGTGATGCAGGCAGAAAGAGTCTTAGCCCAGCCCACAACCTCATTCCAGAGAAACAGTCCTCAGGTGATGTCAAACTGGTCCATAGTGAAAGTAGTGACCTACTCCAGGAGGGCTCTGGATACACAGTCCCATAGTTATTTGTTCTTGTAGGAATCATTCCTCTAACTAAACAAGAATATGCTTCAGACAGTGACCTTCAGTTTACCCCTAAAGTGTAAAGATATGCCAAAATGCAGAAGCTGTGTCTGCTTCAAGTTTCCTGCAGTGCTTCGTGTGTTGGCAGTGACTGTCTATAACCTGCAGATGTTCCCCAAAATACAGATGAAGCCCTTTTCCTTCTCCTCCACTGGTACCTTGCCCCCAGATCCCTTTCTCCCTGCCTGACATGGAGCTGGAGGATGTCTCGCCTGTGCAGACTTCAGGCATGGCTGGCTGAGATTGAGCAGCGAAGGGGGCCAATTTTACAGGATGTCTTTTTTGCTTTAGATCTTACAAGGCAGGTAAAAAATGTGTGTGATATTCATAAAAATTATTCTTTGTACTGCCTAGAGCCAGGCAAGATGAGTAATACAAGAGCAGAGATTGAAACAGCAATACATTCATAGTCATGAATTTTAATGTCAGAAGGGACCATTCTGGTCTGATCTCCTCTGAATGCAAGACCCTTAAACTTGACCCTGTATTGAGCCCACCAACTTGTGTTGTCCTAAGGCATGTCTTCTAAAGAAGCCATGGAAGTCTGGATTCAAAGCTACCAAGGGATAGAAGCTCCACTGCTTCCCAAACTACCAATTCCCATGATCCATCACCCCAGTTTAGAATGCGGTCTTTGTTTCCCATGAGTTTGTTTGGCCTATGGCTCCCAGCTATTAGTTCTGATGATGACTTTCTGTTAGATCTAAGGGCCCTTTAACATCGGCCGCTTCTGCTTGAAAGAATATTTGTGCTCTGCTGTTAACTTCTCAGTCTTCTTTTGCGTGGTGGTGGTGTTACAGTAATTAGATTCAGACTTCCTAGTCTTCCCCATTAAGTCATTTCCTCCAGCTCTCAGATCCTTGCTAGCGGATATATTCTGCAACATCTTTTTTTTTCTGATATCCTTATGTTGACCCAGAGGTGGACACAGTATTCCTATTGCTTACCACTGACACACAGGGAGGTACTCCTGTTTGGGTTTAGGTCAGGTAATGGCAGAAGCTCTCCTGAGTGTTTGCTTTCTAGGGCACAACATCCCCTTGTCAGGCATGTTCTGCATCCCCTGTGTGATTTTATATTTGATGCTATTAAAATGCAGTCTAATTGGAAACACATTGGCTCTAATACTGACCCCTTTAGACGCCCATTAGAAATACCTCCTTCAATGTTAGTGTCCCTCAGATGGCTCCTTTTAGAGACCTGCCAGCTAGGCTTCTGCTAAGCCATTTTAATGTATGTACTACTGACACTGCATATCTTCATATCACAGAGCCCTGTGAAAGTCAGACCTTATCAAAATCTAATTACATTATGTTACAGCCATGCAGGCAGCTTTTTCAGACAAACTTAGAATCATGCCAGCTAATAAAATTAAATTTTAGAAGCACCTGTTTTATATACAAGTGCCTCAACTAAGATTAATATTACACCTATTCTTCAATGCTTAATTAACTGAAGTCTGTATCAGATTTTCCATTATTTTGCCTGGAATCTATGTCAATCAAACTAGCCTGTATTTATAAGGCTCATCGTTGTGTATCTTGGCTGACTGTTGGCACAATGCTCCAGTATTCAGGACCTGCCCCAGTGCTCCAGTCCAGATTATAAATGAACATCAGTGGGCCAGCAATTTACTCAGCCAGCTCTTTAAGGACTCTTGGGTACAGCTATTTAGCCAAAGTGATTTCAGACTGTTTATCTGTAGCAGATGGTGTTTCCAATTCTCCTCACTTACTGATGAGCAGAAGGCACTCCATTGTCCCACTACAGCCCATCCTATGGGGACATCCCACTGCCATCTTCCAGGTACTGACTGCCAAGTGCTTTGACCTCTTCTGCAGCATGGCAGTTGACCTGGTACTGGACATCAGTAAAGGGAATTGGTGAAGTCAACTGTCATGCTGCAGAAGAGGTTTGTGATACACTGCTTGTGTAGATACCATTCCTGATGGGAGAGACACCTAAACAGACACACAACTCCACAGTTTCCCCCTGAGGTTGGCACTTGTCTGAAATTTTATTCCCAGGCCCAGCAGAACCTGAGATATGCCCATTTGATCTTGTTCAGCCCTACAGCTGCAAACTCCGTGCTTACCTGCCAATGTGTCCCAGCCCTGTTCTGTACTATTTTCTGCCAGTATAGGTGTCTCTATTAACTAAAGACTTCACAAAAATAAGATTTTGTGATGTGTCAGGTTGAAATGAATGAGTGGAAGGAGGTAATTTTTTTCCTAAGTGAAAGGCTAATGCTGGATTGTACAGGATGAGGTTTATTTTTGGCCTTTTCTTGTGCCAGTGAGGATATTTAATGGACTTTTCTGCGAGGTCAATAGGCATATACTCAAAATGTTCCCTGTCAACTGAAGTCAACTGGGATCTTTCTAGATCGTAGGAGTTAAACAGCCAATATTTGGACAGGTGACCTCGAAGGAAACACCAGTGATTCAGTAGGTGTGGTTCTTCCTTCTGAGTCAGTGCTGAAATGTGCTGCCAAACGATGGTGTGTTGCTGGAGGATATGTGTTTTATTTGAAATACTAAAGCCAACTTGAGCATTTGTGGCTATTTAAGATCTCATGATTTCATACCGGATGATAATACAGTTAAAACTAATTTAGTTGGTCCCCCTATATTGTTTCTGCCATTCAGTGTCAGGAAGATGCTCCTTTCCTTGCCTAAAGCTTTCAGAACTAGGAGGTTGTTCTAACTGAGAGATCCCAAGAAGACATTTTTTAGGATGCTGTTAAGATGCCCAGAATTGTATCCTGTAGATTTCTTGTGTCAGTTCAGGATCCATTTGCAGTTCAGGCTATGTATGCAAGAGCATTTTCACCAAAGCACTATAATCTTTGGCTTTTCTACCTTATAGAGGTCAGCTTTCCTTTCAGAGCATTTTAAGGTATACAAAATGCATCCAACCATCTGGCCCAAGAGGCAGTGCTGACTTGGATGGGGGATGCTGGTGAGGAGCAGCTCCTGTTCTGAGATGAAGGTTTAGTGGATGTGATGGTCCCTCTTGAGCCAATGCATAGTAATTGTTGAAGATCTGTTGAAAAATTGTCTTTCTGCTCCACAGGGAAGACTGAATCACAAGAGAGAGGATAGGAGAGCAATATAATAAGTGATCTATAATAACACTTCAGTCTGTTGTACACAACAGAGCATCTTATTTGTCTCATGGACTCATCTCCTGAAATAAGAGGCACTTTGAGGCAGCGTCCTTCCCCAAGGACCGGCTTTCACTGTCAGCCACATGTAGGAGGCTTAAGGGACAGCCGAACGCGTTGCAGTGCCTGGCAGCTGCAGCTGCAGCGCTCCCCTCCCTCCAAATGTGCAGATGCCATAAATACTTTCTCCCTGTGTTGTTTCTTGCAGGTAAACTATGACCACTTTACTATTAGTGTTTGTGTGTTTGCAAGTCATCACCGCAGCCGTCTCTGTGGAGCTCTCAGGTACGTGCTCCGGCAGGTGGGAAAGCGGGACTGGGCCATGTGCTGTGCTCTGGTCTCATCCCCAAGCGTAGGCAGCTGCCAGAAATAAGCATACCCAAGATCTCCTCTGTGTACACACAGGGCTCTTCTATTTGGACGGCTGCTGTGCCATAACCTGTCACTGTTCTTGTGCTTGGGGAGCCAGGGAAAGGCAGATTTATGGGCAAACTAAGGGGATTTAAGCATTCCCCTTTTAAAACCCTATCAGGTGTGATTTTGTAGCATGGGCAGCAGCTACACTGCAGTAGAGCCCTTCATTCCCTTCATGCCCACATCCAGCACTGGTCCAAATCCCAAAAGCAACCATGGCACAAGGATCATGGTTGTAACTTCCCTTTCTGAAAGTTATTTTCAGCAGACCAGACAAAAAAAGGTATGTCAGAATATGTGGGTACAGTTTTGCAAAGCAGATATAAGCATTGGAGTATAAGGAAGCACTGGATCTTTTGGATTAAATGCATTATTGATGTAATTATTGCTTTGTTTGGGAACTGGCAGATAGTAGCGATGGCCTGGAAGTGAAGATACCTGAGCAGTCTCCCCTGCGTGTTGTCCTGGGAAGCTCCTTGAACATCCCCTGTTACTTCAACATCCCAGAGGAACAGGACACCAGTGCTCTGCTGACCCCACGGATCAAATGGAGCAAGCTCTCAAACGGAACCGAAGTTGTCTTGCTAGTGGCCACCGGTGGGAAAATCCGGCTCAACACCGAGTACAGGGAGGTGATCTCTTTGCCCAATTACCCCGCCATCCCCACCGATGCCACCTTGGAAATCAAGGCGCTGAGATCCAACCACACTGGGATTTATCGCTGTGAAGTGATGTACGGGATTGAGGACAGACAAGACACAATAGAGGTCCTAGTGAAAGGTGAGATCCTGCCCTTGCTCTTTCCTCTCAAGATCTTGCTGCCAAGCCTGGGCAGAAGGGAGGAAGAAACAAGTGGGCAGAGGAAGTACTGCTGTCCCCTTAGGCAAAAACCCTTTCAGTCAGGTCACAGATAAGTCAACGAGTAGGTGAGCAGAAGCCATGGGCCACACATTTATTTTAGTAGGCTAGGACTAGACTAAACAAATGAGTAAAATGAGTCACGGCAGAATACATGGCAATAAAATTACTCTTCTGGCAGAAGGTGGGTTACAGAGACAGCAAGACGACATCCTTGGCAGGAGGTGATATTGGATATGCTGAGCTGTTGCTCAAGGGGGTGAAGCTTGAACAGGGCTGTTATAAGACCTTCTATTTCTTCCAAACATTTCAGGAGATGGGATGCCCTCAGCTGGAGAATCAGTTTGTTCTGGAAAAAAATTTCCCATCATCTTGCAATGCTCATCCTAGTAATAAGTGGATAAAATAACAAAAGTTTCCTACAGTCCTCATCTTTGTAGTGGTTTTTGCTCTCAGTGTAGAACAGGGAAACAGCTTCCACTCCAACAGCTAACCAGCAGGTCCCTGCAGCTCACGTGCACTGGAGTATATATCTGACAGTAGAGGCTGGGAGCTCCCTCACTGTCTCCTGGAGAATTTTCCACTTGACTTAAAGCCCACTGGTGCCAGATCGGAGTGTACTGATAGCCATCCTCTATGAAGGATGTTCATCAAAAAAAATCAACTTCAATACATTTGGAGATTTGCAGATCTGGAGATTTTAAGTGCATTTACCTCTTGCTATTGTTTCCAGGGTGTTTGCGTAGTGTTTGACACTCTGCACCCTTGGTCCTGAGCAGGACCTTGGGAGGTGGCAGCTTTCAGAGCTGCACAGCAGCACAGCCTCTGCTCTGCACCACTGGCTGATTTCTGAACCATGAATTTAAAATGCTGCACAGAGCTGTGTCAGGAAGGTATTGAGTTCTCCTGATGATGATACAGCTCTGCGTTCTGGGCGATGTGTTTCCTCTCACTGTTCACCTCACTATTCAGGTACTGGATTTTAAAGCCCCATGATTTTGCTACAGCACCATGGGAGAGCAGATGCTATTCTAGGTCACCAAGGTGCTCCACAAAGTCCCATGAAAGGAGCCCATCGAGCGACCCTTGGCTTAAGATGCACCAATACAGACAGTCAGCATAAATATTTTGCTGTTTCCAGTTGATTGACATGTAGTTCTTTGAATCTATAACTTCTCTGGAAGGAAAGGTGCTGGTTGCTCTCTAGCAGACCTGTGACTGATGGCCATTGTGTTTTCCAGGCATCGTGTTCCACTACAGAGCAATCTCCACGAGGTACACCTTGAACTTTGAGAAAGCAAAGCAGGCCTGTATCCAGAACAGCGCTGTCATTGCCACTCCCGAGCAGCTGCAAGCCGCCTATGAGGATGGGTACGAGCAGTGTGACGCTGGCTGGCTGGCTGATCAGACTGTCAGGTAACGAACCGGGGAGGGGAAAGGAAAGTCACAACAGGGTCGTTAGGGAAGGACTTCTGCAATGAAGCCACTGACTGAAAGCGGTTGAGAAATGGTTGCTAAATAGTAGCTGTTGTAATGGCTGGCGTGCAGAGGGAGGTGGTGGATTGCAAGTCATTCTCTGCTGAGGAGAAAGCAGATTGACGACTGTTTTTCTCAGCTGGTGGTGACAGCTAAGTAGACAATGGCTTCATCCTGACCCTTCCTCCTCCCTGAACAAAACAGATGCTCTGCCAAGATGCACAAGTATGGCTCAGCTGTACTGAGCTGGGCATTCCCCCACTGATGTCTTTGGACTGTGCTCCCAGGGACCTACTGTGCTCAGGATCATCAGAGGGAGGGCAGGGCACCAGATCACTCTTCTCCTTTCCCATAATTCAGGAAAAGCCATAAATCATCACACTGTGCAGTGCTCTGCAGCTCCCTCCCAGACTCACTGCAGCTGCCAGGGTCTTTCTCACCCACTCCTTACAACCCTCTCTCCCAGGTACCCCATCCATTGGCCTCGGGAACGCTGCTACGGTGACAAAGATGAATTTCCAGGAGTGAGGACCTACGGTGTCCGTGAGCCAGATGAAACTTATGATGTTTACTGCTACGCAGAGCAAATGCAAGGTGATTTGGGGCTTTTATTGTCACTAGATGCAGAAAAGTCTGATAGTGCCTATACTGGACAACAGTAAATACAGAGGCAAAGGGCCTGGAAGCAAGACAGGTTAAAGATGGAAAAACACATACCTCAGCAAGGCCAGATGTTCTCTAGTCTTTTTATTAGACCTTGGACAATTTTAATGTCAAATGACTAATGCAGTGCAGAGGGTGGAGCCCGTCTAACCTCCACCAGAGTCCATGCCATCTTGCATGTATCTGGCATCCATTCAGAGGTGTCCATCACCCCTGCTTATGACAGGGTGAAATAGTCAACGCATCAGAACTGAAATTGTCCTTTATCTTCCTCTTGCCATGTGACGCCAGCTTGTTTGGTATGTTTTGCTCCAGTCTGTATTTTGTCTGTAAGGCTCCCTTTCTTCTGGTCTTTATAGACAATTGCCAACATGGGGCTGCAGCTCAGCCGTAATACACAGGACTTTTCTCGGGAGTGGAAAGGGGAGAGAAAGAGAATTGGGATTAAATCGTACAGCTAATTCCTGTGCTAATGGATGGTGTAATTGCAGGTAAAGTCTTCTATGCCACCGACCCTGAGAAGTTCACCTTCCAAGAAGCTTTTGACAAATGCCGCAGTTTGGGAGCCCGTTTGGCCACCACAGGGGAGCTGTACTTGGCCTGGAAGGATGGCATGGACATGTGCAGCGCAGGCTGGCTGGCCGATCGCAGCGTCCGCTACCCCATTTCCAGAGCACGGCCCAACTGTGGAGGAAACTTGGTGGGCGTGCGGACAGTGTACCTGTACATCAACCAAACAGGGTACCCTCACCCCGACTCTCGCTACGATGCCATCTGCTATAGCGGTGAGTGCATCGTGGCCGTGGGACTAAGTGATGTATCTCTACACATCAACAAGTAGGAGATCCTCAGCCAGAGCTAACCACTTGATTTTTCTTTCTTTTTTTTTTTTTTAAAAGGGTAGGGGAAAAGTAGGTTTGGCAAAAGACTTAGTTTCCTCTTTGTGTTCAGGTAGGAAGTAAATCTAGCAAGTGCATTGATGCCTGACCTATATGGAGTGGGGGGAACTGAGAAGGTGGAATATAACACAGCCCTCCTCCTCAGTCCTCCCACAACTTTCAGCCTTGGCAGCTTTCTGGGAGAAATGGAGCAGGGCTCAGGTGCTTCTTGTACAAGACTGAATAGTGGATAAGGAAAAATAGACCAGACCTGATCGTGAAGATGTGTATAATGCTGTGATGTCGTACAGACATGCGCCTGAGTTTCCACACTGGGATAAATCAGAGACTGTAACAGTCCCTGGCAATCAGAAATGGGGCAAAATTCACCTAGGAAATCAAGAGCATCCAAGCTGCTCCTCCTTTCTTCTAACTGTACATTTCTCCCTGCAGCAAGAGGGGTGGTGTATAGTCTATTCAGATCAGCCAGAGGCAAACATTCAAATAGGATCGCCATCTTTTTTTCATAATAAATTATTATTTTAAAATACTTTTAAAACCCATTTAACCCATTTGATACAGGCCTATAGTGCCCAGATACACGCATGATCAGTGTGTTAGGAGGCCCTGTCAAACCTCCCAGATCCTTTGGAGGTAGAAAGTTACATGGCCAAGTTAAAGACTGATCCACCAAGCCACAGCTTTCTGAGTATCTCAGGCTATGCATCTGAAACTGCTGAGTACAGCTAGTCCTTGTTTGAGCATCTCTATCTAATTCTCTGAATCCCTTGAGGTCTGAGAGGTACCGGCTAAAATGAACTAGCAGGAAAATGGGATTGGAAATAAGCAGAGCAGGAAAAGCAATATTAGGGGAAAAGCCTGATGGTGTCTCTTTACCTCTACCTCCCCAGTCAAAACCTGCTCTGCTGCATATCCAAGACATCCCATCTCTCCCTCACCTGCCCAGTTCTGTTTCATGCTGCTCTTTAAACCACCGTCCTTGCTGTAGGCTGGCCTGCTCAGTGACATGTTAAACTTGTTCTCCTAAACCCAAGGGGTGTGCCTGGAGCAGAAAAGTGATTTAGGAAGGAAAAGGTGGGAGTTGTTTGAATGTATTTGGTACAGCAAGTGGCCTTGGCCATCTTGGTGATGGGGTGAGCAGGCTCATATGTGATGAGCTCTTAAGTCATCACCTGGGCAGAGCAGATCGTGATCCTGGTGAGACTTCATGCAATGAGTGTGAGGATCCAGTTGTCTTTCTCCCACGGTTCAGACCTGCTCTGCAGGTTACCCAAGCTCCCCTACTTCCCTCCGGCCACCTTAAATTCCTCGTAGCAGGCACTAGAGGTCAGTGCAGACTTGGATATGGGCAGGGTGTTCCCAGGGAGGAGAGCTGGGAGGAGAGCAGGGAAAGTCCTCTCTGATTTACCAGCTGTGGAGCATACGGTGGCCCGTTGCCTCTCACTGAAGAACATGCACTCCATGCTGAGGTGTTCTACAGAGCCGTAGTGCGGGAAGCAAAACCACTCCTCTTGCCAGATCATGATTTCCCAGCTCCTCTCAGAGCCAGGAAATACCCAGCTTCTTCTCAAAGGCAGCGCTGGTGCAGCACACCTTGCTAGATTGACTGTGTCCTCTCTGATTGCTGCTTTGTCTTCCGATGTAGGTGACGACGTTGAGACTCTTGTCCCAGGGCAGTTCATCGATGAGACGGGAAGTGAGCTGGGCAGTGCTTTCACTGTCCAGACTGTCACCCAGACAGAAGTGGAGCTACCTCTGCCACATAACGCCACAGAGGAGGAGGCCCGTGGCAGTATTGCCACCCTTGAGCCCATTGAGATCACACCTACTGCCACCGAGTTGTATGAGGGCTTCACTGTCCTGCCTGAGCTCTTTACCACCAGTGTCACAGTAGAGACAGCTACCCCAGAGGAGGAGAATGTGACCAGGGGGGATATCACAGGGCTGGGGGCTGTACCTGCAGAGGTCACCACCATAACCTTAGGCACTACCATCACCACGGAAACGGCAGAGGTGAGCTCGGTGGAAGAGGTCGTGGGGGTGACTGCCACACCAGGATTAGAGTCTGCCTCAGCGTTCACAGAGGAAGATCAACTTGTGCATGTGACAGCAGCCCCCGGCGTTGGTCTCCTCCCTCAGAAGCCCATCTCCCCCACGGGTAAGTCACCAAGACTCCAAGAAGCCTGAAGATGAGTTTCTTCTGGAGTTAACTGCTCAGATGAAAACAGCCTGAGCTCTTGCCATCACAGAGAACATTCAGATCCCTGGAGGTGTGCAGGGCTCTTTTGGGTCAGGGGTAGACTGAGCACCTCCACTATGATAGGACAGGGTGGGTGAGGAGGAGGCTGTGAGCCACCCCATCATATGCTGAAAAGGGTTCAGCTGGCTGATGCTTGGGGCTGCAGTGGTTACACTCTGCACTCCAATGTGCATCTGGCTCTAGAGAAGGGGAAAGTCAGGGCAGGAAGATCCTAGAGGAGGGCTGAAGGGATCCTCAGAACATAACCTGCAATGGCAGCAGAGTTCAATGAATGAGGTATCTCCATCAAAGTGTTTTGAGCCACTGGTCCTTGGATTGGTGTTGGGAAGATCCTTTCTGGTCATGCATCTCAATGGAGGGAGTGTCCAATATCTGCTGTCTCACCACAGCTTCTCTTCCCCCAGGCGTGGTGTTTCACTACCGTGACGCCACCAGCAGATACGCCTTCTCCTTCATCCAAGCCCAGCAGGCCTGCCTGGAGAACAATGCTGTTATCGCCACTCCCGAACAGCTCCAGGCTGCCTACGAGGCTGGCTTTGACCAGTGCGATGCCGGCTGGCTGCGGGACCAGACAGTCAGGTAAAACTATATTGACTTGGGGAAGACATCTCTCAAAATTACTATTCAGCCATGAAATCGAGGCTTTACTCAGGTCTGTTCTACTGCTTTCTGCTCATCGGTCTCTAAATCCTTCCTGTCCTGAAGCTGTCTTCAGGCCATGATACCTAGTGGCCAACAGACCTGTTCTACCTGTTTCCTAACGGTGTGTATGCATCCTACAGTGGTGAGCTGCTTTGTCATGTAGGAAAAGTGGAGGAAAGTTTGGATTCATTGCCCCAAGCTGGAAGTGGAGTTACTTCCAAAACATGCTGGAGGCTCCAAGCACCTCTAATTATCAAGTGTCTGTGCCCTGCTCCCAAGTACATTGAGGTTCTTCAGTCCAGGGTACATAAGGCTAACCCTGGGTTTCGCCCTCTCTTCTTTTTTCGGTAGATATCCCATTGTGAATCCCCGAAGTAACTGCCTAGGAGACAAAGAGAACTCCCCAGGCGTGCGGTCGTACGGCATGCGCCCAGCCTCGGAGACCTACGATGTGTACTGCTACATTGACAGGCTCAAGGGTATGTTCTCCCCCTTTCTCTAGGTGTGGCTGTGGAGCAAAAATGTCCTTCACACCTCCACATCTACGTGTGAATGGGTGGGATGCAGGGACTCATGTCTATTTTCTCTCCCAGGTGAGGTGTTCTTTGCAACCCAGCCAGAGCAGTTCACCTTCCCAGAAGCTCAGCAGTACTGTGAGAGCCAAAATGCCACATTGGCCTCTGTTGGCCAACTCCATGCTGCTTGGCAGCAGGGCCTGGATAAATGCTACGCTGGCTGGTTAGCCGATGGCAGCCTCCGCTACCCCATCGTGAGCCCCCGTCCTGCCTGCGGCGGGGATGCGCCTGGTGTGAGAACCGTCTACCAGCACTACAACCAGACGGGCTTTCCTGACCCGCTGTCCCGGCATCACGCCTTCTGCTTCAGAGGTACCTCCCAGCCCTTGAAAGGAGTGCAGACCTGTCTCCTCAGGGAAAGGGATTTCGTGAGGGAGGTTGGGCACATCAGGGTGCCGGTTTGGGTGAAGCACTTCACTGACATTTTGGACTGTGAATTTTTGGAAACTCCCTCCAATATCTTTTTGTTCCAGCTCTGCCACCTGTGCAGGAGGAGGGGGTCACCTCGTTCTTTGATGATGTGCTGGCAACCCAGGTGATCCCTGGAGTAGAAGGGGTACCATCCGGGGAGGAGGTGACCATGGAGACAGAGCTTGCCACTCAACCTGAGAATCAGACAGCCTGGGGGACAGAGGTCTTTCCAACCAATATGTCACTGCTCTCAGGTGGGTCAGAGCTTCTCTATTTCCCATGTCACACTTGGCTGGTGTTATAGAGTTGGAACTCCATAACATAAATGTGCTGTGTCCTTGCTGAAGAGGACTCCCTCTAAACCTAGATGATTATCACCCTATTAGCAAAGTCTGAGGCTGTGCAAGCAGGAGGAGCTGCACGTGTATATTATTGAACATTTGTCTAGGACTGAACTAAGTGGCCAGCAGACCAGCACGCACGGCATTGCCAGAGCACCTTACAGAAAATGTTGTTATATATCCAGGACAAGGAAGTCAGGCTAGAAAGATATCTCAGGCCATGCCTTCTGAGGACAGAGCTGACGCATGGTCAGAGTAACACCTTCTCTTCCACTTGTTACCTCCAAGGAAGCAGCAGTTTGGTTTTGATCCCTGGGAACTGATATCACTCTTGTCATCATCCTATGTCAGAAGATTATGTATTCTGTCAGCTCCCCAGAGATATTTAATTTATACCTGTTTAAGATATAATGTTCAGGAACAAGTCTGAAGGGACCAAATTATTCCTACAAGCACATAGGACTTTGTGCCTTTATCCCAAAAGTATTAGTCTGGAGGTAAATTCAATTAGGAAATTGTTAATAGCTTCTTTAAAGCAACTTAGTAAATCATTTTCCTGACTCCCTCCCTTTGTTTGCTCTTTCTTTTCCAGTGAGTCCGTCTGCTTTTCCTCCAGCTACCGTAATACCAGAAGAAACAAGCACCAATGCTTCCATCAGTGAAGTGTCAGGGGAGGTGACTGAATCTGGAGAGCATCAAGTCAGTGGTGAATCTTCCACACCTGTGTGGGTATCCAGAGTCCCGGATACAAGCGCAGAACCGACTTCTGGAGGTTTTGAACTTAGTGGAGAACACTCAGGGATTGGAGGAAGTGGATTACCATCAGTAGACCTGCATACCAGTGGCTTTGTACCTGGAGAAAGTGGACTACCCTCAGGGGACCTGAGTAGCATGCCTTCTGGCAGTATTGACATTAGTGGCTTATCTTCTGCAGAGGAAGGCGTATCAGTGTCTATTTCAAGGATACCAGAAATTAGTGGGATGCCATCTGGAGTGGAAAGCAGTGGGCTGCCTTCTGGATTTAGCGGAGAGATCTCTGGCACTGGGCTAGTCAGTGGCACGTCATCTGGAGAGGAAAGTGGACTCGCCTCTGGTTTTCCTACCATCTCTCTTGTGGATACCACATTGGTGGAAGTTGTAACAACAGCACCAGAACGGCGAGAGGAAGGAAAAGGATCCATTGGAGTCAGTGGTGAAGAAGATCTGTCCGGGTTCCCATCCACTGAGTTGGACACCAGTGGTGGAGCCCAAGGGTTACCCTCAGGAGCTGAGCTCAGTGGGGAGCCCTCTGGAGGGCCTGAGCTCAGTGGGGAGCCTTCTGGGGTGCCTGAGCTCAGCGGGGAGCCCTCCGGAGGGCCTGAGTTCAGCGGGTTGCCCTCAGGACTGGATGTCAGTGGAGAACCATCAGGAACACATGAGATCAGTGGCCTGGTGGACCTAAGTGGCCTTACTTCTGGTATCGATGGAAGTGGTGAGGCCTCAGGCATTACAATTGTAGATACCAGTTTGGAGGAAGTGACAACCCCCTCAATTAGGGGCGCAGAAGCAAAAGAGATTTTGGAAATCAGTGGATTACCTTCAGGAGGTGAAGATGCCTCAGGCATTGTATCGGGGGGTTTAGACATCAGTGGTGAGCCTTCTGGGCATGTAGACTTTGGTGGGAGTGTTTCTGGAGTGCTCGAGATCAGCGGACATCCAAGTGGAGTGATTGATGGCAGTGGAGAAGTCTCTGGAGTTGGTATCACCAGCGGCCTACTATCTGGAGAGGAAAGTGGACTCACCTCTGGCTTTCCCACAGTCTCTCTTGTGGATACCACTTTGGTGGAAGTTGTAACGCAGACATCAGTTGCACAAGAGGTGGGAGAAGGGCCGTCTGGGATGATAGAAATCAGTGGATTTCCTTCTGGAGACAGAGGACTATCTGGAGAAGGGTCTGGAGCAGCGGAGACTAGTGGATTTCCTTCAACGACAGGAGACTTCAGTGGAGAGCCATCCGGAATCCCGTACATCAGTGGAGACATTTCTGGAGCCACAGATCTAAGTGGACAATCTTCAGCAGTGGTTGATATTAGTGGGGAGACCTCAGGGCTTCAAGAAGTCACGTTAGTCACTTCTGATTTAGTAGAAGTTGTGACAAGACCAACAGTGTCACAGGAACTGGGTGGGGAAACAGCTGTCACATTTCCCTACAGTTTTGGGGCAAGTGGTGAGGCCTCTGCATCTGGTGAACTAAGTGGGGAAACATCTGCATTGTCAGAAAGTGGTACAGAAACATCAACAGCTTATGACATCAGTGGAGAAACATCTGCATTTACTGAAACTAGCACAGAAACATCCACAATTCAAGAAATCAGTGGTGAAACATCTGCATTTCCTGAATCTAGTGTAGAAACCTCCACGATTCATGAAATCAGTGGAGAGACATCTGCATTTCCTGAGTTTAACATAGAAACATCGACAATTCAAGAAATCAGTGGGGAAACATCTGCATTTCCTGAAATTATCATAGAAACGTCCACAAGTCAAGAAGCCAGGGGTGAAACGTCTGGCTATCCTGAAATTATCATAGAAACATCCGCAGTTCAAGAAGTAAGTGGGGAAACATCTGCCTTTCCTGAAAGTGGCGCAGAAACGTCCACAATACAAGACATCAGTGGGGAAACATCTGCATTTCCTGAAATTAGAATAGAAACCTCCACAAGTCAAGACATCAGTGGGGAAACCTCTGCATTTCCTGAAATTAGAATAGAAACCTCCACAAGTCAAGAAGCCAGGGGTGAAACATCTGGCTACCCTGAAATTAGCATAGAAACTTCCACAGTCCATGAAACCAGTGGAGAAATATCTGGTTTTCCTGAAATTAGCATAGAAACTTCCACAGTCCATGAAACCAGTGGAGAAACATCTGGTTTTCCTGAAATTAGCATAGAAACTTCCACAGTCCATGAAATTAGTGGAGAAAGTTCTGCTTTTCCTGAGATTAGAATAGAAACATCCACAAGTCAAGAAGCCAGGGGTGAAACATCTGGCTATCCTGAAATTAGCATAGAAACTTCCACAGTCCATGAAATCAGTGGGGAAACATCTGCATTTCCTGAAATTATCATAGAAACGTCCACAAGTCAAGAAGCCAGGGGTGAAACGTCTGGCTATCCTGAAATTATCATAGAAACTTCCACAGTCCATGAAATCAGTGGGGAAACATCTGCATTTCCCGAAATCAGCATAGAAACTTCAACGGTCCACGAAATCAGTGGGGAAACCTCTGTGTTTCCTGAAATTCGAATAGAAACATCCACGAGTCAAGAAGCACAAGGTGAAACATCTNTGCATTTCCTGAAATTATCATAGAAACGTCCACAAGTCAAGAAGCCAGGGGTGAAACGTCTGGCTATCCTGAAATTATCATAGAAACATCCGCAGTTCAAGAAGTAAGTGGGGAAACATCTGCCTTTCCTGAAAGTGGCGCAGAAACGTCCACAATACAAGACATCAGTGGGGAAACATCTGCATTTCCCGAAATCAGCATAGAAACATCCACAGTCCATGAAACCAGTGGGGAAACATCTGCATTCCCTGAGATTAGGATAGAAACACCAACAAGTCAAGAAGCTAGAGGCGAAACATCCGCCTATCCTGAAATTAGCATAGAAACATCCGCAGTTCAAGAAGTAAGTGGGGAAACCTCTGCCTTTCCTGAAATTAGAATAGAAACATCCACAAGTCAAGAAGCCCGGGGTGAAACAGCTGCGTTTCCTGAGACTAGCATAGAAACATCCACAGTCCACGAAACCAGTGGAGAAACATCTGCGCTGCCTGTTGCTAACGTCGAAACAGCTGCCACATCTTTGGCCACCGCTGAGACCTCTGGTGTTCCTGAGGAGAAGGCAATTCCTGACGCAACATCTGGAGCTGACATACGCTCAATCACAGGCATTTCTGGGGAAACCTCTGTCCCAGATGCTGTAATCAGTACCAGTACTCCAGATGTTGAACCAGCACAGGGACCCAGGAATCTTGAAGAGGCTCAGCTCGAAATAGAGCCCTCCCCTCCTGTGGTGTCAGGACAAGAGACAGAGACAGCTGGTGTTCTAGACAATCCTCATCTGCTGGCCACCGCTACTGCTGCCCTGCCTCAAGGTTCACAAGAAGCAATAGATACATTAGGACCCACTACAGAAGGTACCGTGTCTTCTTGTATGGAAGAGAATGCGTTAGGGAAAGGAAGGGAGGGAGGGGGCATAGCTGTCCCTTTTTTTTTTGCCTCTTCTACAGTAGAGAACATTAACATGGAGACAGACTTGAGCAGAACATTATTGTGGGGGAAAGCCATAAACATGAGGGGATTTTCACAGGTCGTATTCTATAGCTTCTGTCTTAAAAAACAGTAGCCTGTGTTTGGGTAGGTAATACAACTATCCAGCCACTGCAACTGCATCTCCAGAAGTTTCCAGGACCTCCTTCCTTCTGCTTGTGGCAATTACATGCCCCTGGGGAGAGCAACAGAGGACCAGTTCAGGGAAGCACCAAGAGATACGTATCTGGCCTTCCCCCACTGCACCACAGCAGTAGGCATCAGTTGCTTCTCTGAATTGCTGTTCCTGGTGGACCCAGCTGCATCGCACAGCCCAGTGGTGCTGGAACCTGCCAGAAACACGCTGGAGGTGTTGTATGCTTGTGCCTCCCAGGGTGCCCAGGTCACCGCTGGAACACAGGGCAGCTCTCCCCTCTGTATTGTCAGGGGTTGGGGCTTGGAAAAGAATATTCTGTGAATGGTCATTGAGAGCTGCTGTGATCAGGTGCCTGGGTGTGATATAGTTGGGGAAAGCACTAGGATATTCACATCCCCTCTGAAATTGCTCTAAGACGTTGCTATAATCCAGAGAAAACAACAATTTTTTTGTTCTCCTGTGGAAAGCGCAAAGATAGCTCCACCCGCCAGAGATTTCACCCTGGCTGGTGGATGCAGCTGGGAAATTGGATAAGTTGGACTGCAAGTCTCTGTCCTGTTTTGTTTCTCTTTCTGTGCTCGGTTGAATTGCTGCCTGTATCCCCAAGAGTTTCACAGCACTTGCCCCGGAGCAGGAGGTTGGCCATCAGCAGCTTTGCAGTGCCAAGGGGTAAGAGGCAAAGCAAGCCAGCTGGAGACAGAATTATCTGCTCTCAGCATCATCTGTGCCTAGTGCAATGTTTGCATCGAGCAGACTGCTCCAATCCCTTTGGCACAGAGCGTGGCTGCCCTCTGGTCTGTGTCGTACACTGCTCCGTGCAGCTGGAACGGGCTAAATGTGTGAGGCTGTGCTCAGAGCATCGCTACCTTTTGTCGGCCCTGTTGATAAAGGACCTTCTTTCACCCTGCCCCTTTTTGGCGTGTTAGCGCTCTGTCTTTGGTAGGAACCCTTGCTGCCAAGTGTAAACAGATACAATATTTAAATCTGAGTAACCATTTATGGTGAAAACACTCTGCTGGCTTTCTGATGAGCATCCTTCAAGCAGTGTTCACATACCGTGGAGGCGTTAGGGTACCTCAATGAGAAGAAAACGAGATGGGCTGTCATGCTTGTTGGTGGCTACTTATTGTCCCAGTTACTGTCCCAGTAACGAAGGATATCCCACAATGTTCCTGGCCGTGGCTTGCTGTCACTTTGCTGCGATGAGGTGCAGGCTCCTGGGGACAGGTCCTGTTTGAAACCTGTCAAGGCTTGTGTTGTTGTCTGAAGGTCCTACATATGCTCAGTTCTCATGCTCATGTAGGACATGTCCCTTAATTATGGTACAAAGTATATGTGCGAAGACATTTGCTCAGCTCCTTCTAGCAAAAGTAATATTACTTCCACTCCCTTCCCACATTACCTCTTGAACTGCTGCTTTTTTTGGTTAATTTACATCATTCAACACAGGTAGCTCTGGACTCAGTAAGGGTCTGTAAGTGCAGGTCTTTGTGAAGCTCAGCCTGGTTTCTATCGTTTCTATCCCCAAAGTGTTTTGAATGAGTCACTGCATTTCCCCCTGCGTCACTTCTCTCCCTCTCAGAAAACAGGTAATCACAAAGCTTTGTTCAGTCTTGCTCATAACACATTGAGGTCCTCTCTGTCTCTGCACGGGAGTGGGTGAGGACACATCAGCAGGATTGTTCCCACAGTGCTGGTCCAGCCTGGCACAGCATCCAAGGCTTGGCAGGGTGCTGCAGGAGTCATGCATCTAAACACTCTCACCCACACCCAATGGTTTTGGGCCATGTCTGCTGCCACATCCAAGCCTGGAGACAAAATCAAGCCAGCAAAGACAGAGTTGAGGGAAAGGAAGCAAACTAAACAATGATGCTCAGAAAAAAAAAAAAAAAGAGTTAAAAAAAATATTGGCCTCAAAATACGGCTTTATTTCACTGCTTTTTCTTTTTATAAATTACTCACAAGGCGATTGCCAGATTCTTTGGAGCATTTGTTAGCCAACATTCTTGTGAAGTATTCTGAAGGAAAACCATGTGTTCAGCAGCTCGTGTGTGAAGAAGCTCGAAAAATGTTCTGAAATTGGAACACGTATATTTGCAAGTCACAGAGATGACGATGTAGCAGCTCAGGTTTCTTAGCAGGTGACAGGGAGAGGTGAGCGACAACTGCATGAAGTTTAATTGTAGACTCTCTCTAGAGATGGGCTTCAGTACACGTACGTGGCTGGTGCTCCAACCAGGGAAGGTATTCTAGGATAAAACTTCTCATTTATTGGCAAGCTTATTTACTACAGTGTTCCTATAAAGTTAAATGCATCCCTGGTCAGGGTCTGAAGGAAGGTCATCCAGGTGGCAAGAAAGTGTATGGACCATGAACTTGCAACACCCCCAAAACAAGGTGAACTTCCAGAGAATTCTAACAAAGTGATGACAAAAGAAGAAAAAAAAAAAAGTCACAGATTTCCTTTTTTGGGTTGTTACTCTTTATAGCGCTCTGGGGATTGTGAACATGGAAAGTCTACAAGGAGAAAGCATAGGCTGAAACCCAAAATGCTGTTTCCCATATTGTCTCTGTCTTACTACCCAAAGCTTCCCATTTTTGGAATTTAGCTCTTTCAAAAAGATCAGCTGTGCCTTTTGCTGTGCTCAGGATCTGTAGGATGTAAGGGATGCTCACTTTTGGCTAACATAAAAGCGTGGGTGAAACAAGTTCAGCTTACAGAAGGAGCTTAGAGCAAGGAGCAAGGAGTCCTGTGGCTGTTGCCCTCTCGTCCTGTGATTGAAAAAATCCAGTTAGATCCAGTAGTCTTTTTAGTGGGATGATTTAAGAAGAATGATGTTTTTCTGCTCTGCTGTAGCCTCTACTTCTCTCTAAAAGCCAGAGCCAGAAGCACAAGACGACTGAAGATTAACACTTGGAGTGCCAGTATTTTTTAGCATTTAACCAAAGTGAAGGCTCCACATGTCTTTAGTCAGCAGTTTGATTCCTCTGTGAGGACAAGAATGCCACAAGCTTGAAGAATTGTCCATAGGCTTGGCTTCTTCATCCAGAATTTTGCCTGCTTAGTGGGTCTTTTTGCTTCTGGTAACGTTTGAAGACAACTAATCATTAGCTGAAAAAAGCGTGGTGGCGCTTCAGTGAAAGGCTGTGGTTTGGAGCACTCTGACCAGTCAATGACTTAAAAACTTCACTTAAGTTGGGGGGGGGGGGGGAAGAGAAATGTGCTGAAATGGCAGCTATTCATTTTAAGTTTTGCTTGTCTCTGGTGAAACAAGTTCATGAAGTCGGCTGCCTATGGCCCTGACACAACTGAAGGTCAGAAACCAAATAAGGAAAGGTCTTGATGGGCTTTCCTCATTCTTCATGCACCAGAAGTACAAGGGATACAGTTTTGTTGATCCAGAGAAGATCAACACAGAAGAAAAAACTCCAGAAATCCCTCACCTGATGCATAACATTTCACCTAATGCAGAATGAAGAGTATGATCTCAAGAAGGAGATACAGGTACAAGTCCTGACTGTGGCCGACACAGATGATTTGATACCTCCTGCACATACTGTCCATTTTGCACTAGAAGTTTATTAGCTTAAGTAAATATTTTCTCTGAAGAGACAACTTACAGTCCTGGACTAGTGTTACATACATCAGTTTAATTCTACATATAATATTTTGAAGGCAAAGATGTCCACATTTCCTGAGCTCTCCTTCCATAAGGATGTTGGATAACTCAAAGGTGCCAGCAGGCCAACGGGTTCTCCTGGAAACTTGCTGTTCTCTAGATGAATATAGCTTTTTAAGGCTGTAGCAATACCTGCCCCTTCTGCTACGTGGAGGATTTGGTTTAATTATTGTAGTTAATGATTTTAATGACTTAATTGCACATCAGAAGTTACTAGCTGGCTCTGTAATGTTCGGTGCTAGCATTTTACTTAAAATGTGGGAGAACCGCTTTCCCCAACTCCTCCTATTCTTTTCTTGCAGGAGTCACCCTACAATTGCTCCAATGTTTTCCTTACTGTTTGTGCTATCAGACTGGCACTTCAAACTTCCCAGGAGTCTCTGAAAAGAAAATTTAATTTGTACCTGGATTTTTTATTTTTCTTCCCTCAGTCTCTAGAATATAATTATCTAGCTGGTCTCTGAGTCCCTGCTTGGATAATTGCACTTACAAGGAGACCCGTGAAGAAATTCTGAGGAGCACAGCAGGGAATGTTGGACATTCTGAACAGGCCTTGCCTTTTTGTCTTACCTTTTCCTCAATGCAGAACAAAACCAGAACTTTAAATCCTAGGATATATTTCTAAACAGGTTACTCACAGCTCTAGTAGAATTATACGGTCTGACCATGGTTTGGGTGATAGCGTCCACTCTGTTCACAAGCTGCTTCTCCTCAGTAGATGATTGAAGAGCAAAGCTGACCTCATTTAACGGGTGGGTGTTCTTGCTCATCTTCCACACAGGCTGCCATTGAGAGAAATGCACAGACTGTACTGTTTTAAAAAGTGTTTGCGCTGTTTCTAGTATTGTCTTCTTAGCTTGGGATGAAGGATTTTAAAAGCATTTCCTTCTCACCACTGACCCTGTGTGTTCGCTTTTGCCTGACATTTGCCTTCTGAGTAAAACCAACACCAATTTCTTTCTCTTTCATTTCTAAAGGATTTCTCTTTCCATTTTCCATGATGTAGTACAGCAAATTGTTTTCAAAGGCATTAGAAGAATACTTATGTTGTGTTTAGTTGCACCAAAAAAAAAAGTAGTTCTGACTAAATATAGTATGTATTTGGCAATGTAAGAGAAATCTTAGGAAGAAAATGGTGAAACAAATTCAAAGTTTGCATTGTAGCTGTGTAGCTTCCCTTGCTTTCTCCAACCAACAGTTTACAACTTCCAGATGCAATACTCTGCTTACATTGGATATTTTATTTTAATTGTTTTAATTAAAAAAAAAAAGTAATCTAGAAGTTAGACATTGAGTCCCGTCAGTAGCAAAAAATAGAAACCGTTGTGACGATAGAGCTGAATAATCTTTTGCAACTTCTGGGTGATAGTAACTGCAGTACCAATCGTCTTCTAAAGAGCTGCTAATTTTGCATTATCCTCAAGAGGTGAGTTAATAATATGTTCTAAATGGGCTTCCTATTCTTGACACCACAAGGCATTTTCTCCCCTGTCTCTGTTTTAGAGCTGAGGCTCTTAAAACCAGGGCTGCTTCCGTTCCGCATCCTGTGCACCACTGCTTGTCCTTTGTTAGTGCTGGATAATAATAGCAGTAGTCGTGTCTTCTTGTCTTCTTGATAAGCACTTGAGCTACATCTCAAAGCAGAGCTGACTTTTCGAATGACTGCTCACCCAAGCGAATAAATAACTCACATCTGCACAAGATCCCCGAGTGTCCGAGGTAGCTGGCAGGCAGTGCTATGGAAGCGAGCGCTTGCCCTGTCCTGGGCAAAGTTGGCACACCCAGAAGGCCACAGGCTTTTCAGCTGGCTGAAGAGGTATACAGTGATTTCTTAAACTCATCTAGCTCTAAACTCTGTGGAAGTGGACAAATTTATGGTATATAAAAGGTTATGAAGAAACTAGCCAAGCGTTGCCTGATAGATGGGATTTTTTATTTTTTTTCTACTGAAGTTCTCACCTCCCATAAATCCAATGGCTTAGATGCGATATCCTAGAAGACCCACAAACCAACTTTCCAGAGTTTCCAGAGACAACATTGCTGCAAATTTTGCCATTTAGAGCTTATTTTTTCTAAAATGTCTCCAAGACCCAGACTTTCTGGGAGGACCAGAATCAGCAACATTTCCTCCAACCCAGCAGATACGTTTGAGTTTCCTGACATCAACTTGGTGACGTGATTCTACATCCAAATGGAGACAAGGTCACTGCCCCAATAGCCCAACGGGCTGAAGGAGGAGTTTGATATTTATGATCATCATATGTTTAAAATGTCTTCTCTCCAGCCAATTGCAGCACCTTTCTGGAGAGAAAACCTGTCTGTGTCTCACTTGTATTTGTTGTCTGTTTTTCCAATGCTACCTACAAGTACACACCCTTTCTCTATGTGTCATATAGAAGACCATATATATGTGTGTATGGAGAGATACGTAACATATATATTGTCAGCAGAGATTTGTTTTTACAGCATATATAATATGTGCAATCATATTATATACAATACCTGTAAAAGGAAATTCGGTTCCAGTGTTATTTCCCAGCGGCAATGACTTTGCATGCGTGTGCCTGCTCGCTCCTCCTCCAAGACCAGGGATGGCAACTCACAGCAGATATTCTGCATCTCAGAAGAGATCTTGGACATGCCAAGTTTTAGTCCATAAGGCTGAAGACTTCAGCTGTCTTCATTCCTCCCTGCTAAATGTTCTGATTTAGCTCACATGTGTGCTTTGTTCCCACTTCTGCAGTGGACTTTCTACTTCATAGAGCCAAACAGACAAAAGAGACCCTTTCCTTACTTGTTCAGCTGGAGCCCACTGCAATCAACATGAACTTCTACTGTCACTGCTGTTGGGAAGCCAAAGGAGCCTCTAGAGTTATAATCATCCCTCAGGATACCTCATTTTCCTTTGTGCTCTCTATCTTTTAGGACCTCCATATGTGACTAATAAGCAATAGTCAGTCAAGTTCAGCTCCTCTCTTCTACTAGCCCTGTGACCCCCATTTTGTTCTGGAAAGTCTCAAAGTATTTATTAGTGTCATGGAAACAGGAATTCTCTTCGTGTTACAGTGAACAAAGAAATCCAGAAAGCATTCTGGATGAGTATTTAGAAGGGCAACCCAGAGGAAAAATCTTCTGTCAGGGAAGAACTGCAAAACTGAAGTAAGAGGTTCATCAGCCATCTGAAGAATAAGTGCATTGCTTTCTGTGATACTGCCTAGAACAAAGGTGACAATCTTCATGCTCCAAAGCACAAATGGATTTACCATCCAAGGTCGGAAGGAATTTTCTCCATCACTTAGGCACAGGACAGAACATACCAGCTTTTAGTTGATGTATCAGACTTTGGCCACTGAGTGACTAGACAGCCACATGGGATATAATACGCATCTGTTCCCTTATGTCTGGGGACACTGAGCTATTGGGCCATGGTTTTGTGGGGAGACAATATCCAACTGTATATAATCCGATCAGCAGATGAACACTGACCCTGGAGAGTCACCACTCTGCTCTGGTATTTCCATAGCCAGCATGTTTATCATCTTTGAATGTTTCCTCACTAACCCCACTCATTCACAAGAAGAGCATGGCGTGTTAGTCAGCACTTTTAAAGCCTTACCTTTCTTCCGACTCTGAAAGAGAGAAATGTTGTCACGCATGAGGATCTAACCAGTCATCATTTAACTTAACCTGCAAGGATGTGCTCCCACCTTCTTCCTTAGTCTTCCTCCTTGTTGTTGAGTTGAATGTCTCTGAAATCTTTCCATTCTGAATGACTCTTCTTCTGATTCCAGGACTCAGTAAGCAGGATTAACAATCAATCTGGAGAGATACTGGGAGAAGAGCTTTTGCTTCCGGCACAAACTAGTTTTACAATATATAGCTATAAATTTTCTCCCTGCGGTCTTCTTCAGAGCACCTGTGCCTCACTTCTTCTTCCCCAAGATGACATGAGATGGAAGTGCTACCAAATGGTGGCATTTACTACCCAAGCTTGTGCTAATTAGCAAGTTGAGAAGCATTGAAGAGTTGGGAGCCATAGCAAATTCTCTCTTCACCTCCACAAAAACAAAAAGGATCTTAAGGGCTGTTTTATCAAGATGGGAAACTGAGAGTAGTTTGCTCCACTAAGACAGAATCCACAGCTGGAAAAGATGTACCAGCTTCTTCCAATCCCATCACAAGCAAGAGAGTGCATGGACGGGCCTGGAGAAAATGGCACTGCACTCCAGTATTATTCACCAAGGAAGAGGCACCCGTAGCTAGGCCTCAAAAGGAAAAAGTTGAGGGTCTCTTAACTACCTTTGAACCAGCTTCTTTTCTTCCCTGGACCTTCTTCATCTTCACTGAGAAGAGATTTCTTGCCATGCAACTTCTTTTAAATTACCGTTAGGAAGAAACTAGCAGCGAGCACTGGCAACAAAGGAGTATGATTAGGAGACAGAGATCTATTTCAGGATGTTTCTTTCACTTATGAGAATTCCACATTCCTCCTTGTAGACCCATAGCTGGTGGAGACACAGGCACAAGTTTGTATGTTTGATGCATCAGGCAGAGACTGCGGTCAAGGAAGAATTGCCACAGCTATCAAAGACCCAGCGTGCTGTGTACCAGTGCATCATGCTAAGCTTGCACTGATATCTTCAGAATGCTGTTCAACCATCAAGTGACAGAAAACCAAGGTCTTCCTTGTAGGGTGGGTTGGGTCTCTTGCCTTCGTTTTTCCAGCAGCACAAGTGGCAGTATGTTTTAAAATAAGACCCTAGCAACTTCCAAGTTCCCCCAAAAGAACTGACACTCCCTTCAAAACAAGCAAGGAAACAAGCTCTCCTGTTGGTGCAGTTGTCTGCCCAGAGCCCTAATGGAAGCCCTTGATTTCTTGCAGACACTGATGAGTGCCACTCAAGCCCCTGTCTGAATGGAGCTACCTGCGTTGATGGCATCGACTCTTACAAATGCTTATGCCTTCCCAGCTACGGAGGGGACCTGTGTGAGATCGGTACGGCCTACCTGGCTTCAGCTAATCTTACTAACTGCTGCACTACCTTGTTCCCAGCCTACCCCAGCAAAAAAAGCTGATTCCATGTGCTTCCATCAGTCCTGCCCTCATCTCAGTAAGCTAACTTCTAACAGCATCTTAAAATACACTAGGGAAAAGCTTTGAGACTTTACTTATATATTTTGATCAGTTTGTTCTTCATAGCAACATGTCCTCTAAGATTCCTAAGCAGGAGCTTCTAGTGCCGCCTTCAGCTTCCTCCAAGTTTTTCTAGGGAAGCTCCATAGAGGTCATAACAACTTTGGTCACAGAAGTTGCTGTCTCTTTGGGTCAGGGGTCTTTGTATTCGTCTCTAACAGTAGGGAAATGTCTGAATAACATCTTCAACTCAGACAAACTTTCTCTGCTAGACTGGAATTTCATGGAAAGATGCTTCAACTGAGCCATGGAAAATGATTCTGTTTCTCTCTGTGAAGATGCCTCTGAGAGAAGCCTCATTCACTCCAGGGATCTCCACCAATTTGACACAATGTGGTATTTTTGTCATCTCTTCAATGTAGCATCCTGTGGCAAAATCAGCAGGGAATGTATATCTTTGAGAAAACATGGAGTGACCTATTTTGCCACCAAAATTAAGTTCTCTGACCTGCACTAAAACTTCTTGTTTCTATAAGGAAAGGAAAAGAGTTGAGTTTTTTTCTTAAAGCTGAGGAAAATTTCAAACCTTTAGAAGCTTGGCTGAGGAGAGTCTCTCCTGCCTTGCTCAAACAAAAGAGAAATAAGATTGCAGCATCTGCTTCACTTTGGCACGAGTAATGGTAATGTATATTGGATTTTCTCCTCTCCTTTCTCTGCATCTCTCTTTCTGCTTCCAATATGAATGTATGGAGTAGACCACAAGAAGGCTCAGGATCATTGGACTCTCTGGGCAGAAATTGTGCTACCTTAACATCACTTTCCTAATGCAACCTAATCTGTCCCTGATTTAGCCATCCCTGCTATCTGTTGTTGAAGATCCCTGTAATCCAACAGAAGATTTTCTACCCTGTGACTGCTTACATTCTTGTTTGGTCCAAGACTGACCTAATTTCTGCCTGCGAAGACCAAGAATCCTTAGAGCTTCAGCTACTTCCAGATACTCCATTTGATCTGCTGAAGAAAGCAGAAATTGTTTTTAATGCCTCAGGTAACTACCAACCCTTCCAACATCTATGAGGCTTCTGCAATCTCCAGTTGGAAGAACACCAGAAGGGTGGATTAAGAGGAATTAATGTGATTGAAGGTGACAAAGTGCTTTGATCTACCAAGTTTCAAAAAGAAGAAAGAAACTGAGTACAGAAAACCTTACTGGAAAGGGAGAGAGGCAAGAGGACTCATGAAAACCCACCACTCCAAGAGCAGCTAGCACCTGACAAAGGATAGTATATTTGGCACCTGGAAGGCTGAGAATAAACACACTTCATTTTCTGTTTCCTTCGGTCACATGGAGCAGATGCGTGGTGTTGCATTGCATGGGAGCTGTTTTGTTGCTTGTTTTTTTTTTAATTAATGGATTCAACTCTTCAGTCTTTCTCAGTCGGTAAAAGATATTCTGAAAAAAGTGATTTTTTTTTTTTGTACTTCTCTAGCAGCTTGCAAGCTTCCTCCTTGAGATTTCATTTTCTCTCTCCACCATGGTAAGTTCCTGCCTCCGCCTCTTTTCTCCCATCTTGGTGGACTTGCTTCTCCTCCAGAGCCCCAGAAGCACACCAAGTGATGCAACCACATGAATCTAGGCTCTCCTCCCCTTTTTCACTTTCAACACTTATGTCTTGATTCTGGGCATCTGCATTCAGATTTTGGAGTTTCTTTTCGAAGCAATAAAACTCTGCAGGCCAGCACAAGTGGGAAGAAAGACATTCTTGTTTGGTTAGTTCCTCAAAAACAGAGTCTAGGAACATGACACAGGAACTTGAATTGCTCAGGAATAAGTTTGTCTTACTCAAGTTTTCTAGTAGCATTGGTCAGATTACTGAAAACACAGGGTCTTCAACACAGGCTCCCCTCTCTGTGTGTGTCCTGGATGCCTTCTGATAATTTTCCCTGGGATTTCCCACAGGCAACATTGTCAGGTTTTGCTTTTTAGTGGAGGTGACCACGTGTTGTCCCATGCCATGAGAGCATGAGCTGCTAAGAGGTGAGTTGGAAGGCTTCCAGACCCATGTACCAACTTCTTTTCATCCCTCCTTTGTGTGTTTCAGACCTGGAAAACTGTGAGGAAGGCTGGACCAAGTTCCAGGGCCACTGCTACAGGCACTTTGATGAGAGAGAAACTTGGATGGATGCAGAGAACAGATGTCGACAACATCAAGCTCACCTGAGCAGTATCATCACCCCAGAGGAGCAAGAATTTGTGAACAGTGAGTGCTGAGGGCAGCCTGAGACTGTGCAGGAGGCCATCTGTTGGACTCTGATTATTCAAAATGATGTAAAAACCACAATTTCCCCCACTGGCACTCAGATATTTCCTACCATGGCCTCATCCTTGCATGGGAGAGCAATAACCATCAAGTCATGAGACAGAAGAGGGCCCTTTCCCACCTAGGACAGATCTTCATTCTTACCACATTGCTGATGTGGCTTGTTCACAGGATATTCCCTTGATATCACAAGCATGGTGAGCCATGCCAACATGAGTGGATCCATGCACATGATGTGCTGAGCGTGGAGGGAGTTGAGCAAACATGATGTGGGTCAAAAAGGACATTGGGGGCTAGTGACTGGGAAGGAGCCAAATGACGCCAAGGCTCCAGGGCCAGAGACAGCTAAGATGGCAAAGGTGTAGGGGAACCATGACCCACTCTTCTCTCCCCCTCTGACTCTTCCAGGCCATGCTCAGGACTACCAGTGGATCGGTCTCAGTGACAGAGCTGTGGAGAATGACTTCCGCTGGTCCGACGGGCACTCCTTGGTGAGTCTGCAGCCCACAGCATGGGCAGGTGCTGGTTTTCAGTGGGAGGGAAGAGGTTCTCCTTGGGTGGAGTTACTCCATGAGTTATGTTCTGAGTGCTTGGGTTGGGTGTTCAGCGGAGGTAGGTAAATTTTGCATGGCTCATGGTTTGTCCAGACCTCTAGTGAAACTGGTCAGTTAAGCTCCTGGGCACCATTGCAATAGAAATTACTGCTGTTGCAGTGCTGGCAACTCATCTCTGCTGCTGAGATGCATGGGTGAAACAGCAGCAAGAATGAAGAAGGGAGCAGGAAAGGTGAGGGCTCAGCCTTAGGTAAAGGGCTTTCATCTCTTGGCAGCAATATGAGAACTGGCGGCCCAACCAGCCCGATAACTTCTTTGCGGCGGGTGAGGACTGTATTGTGATGATCTGGCACGAGAAAGGCGAATGGAACGACGTTCCCTGCAACTATCACCTCCCTTTCACCTGCAAGAAAGGAACAGGTCAGCACCCTGGGTCGCGCCGGCAGGGATGTGGGGCTCAGGTGGTGGCCATGGGACTGGAGTGGAGCCCCCAGTACACATGGACGTGGATTTTGCCGCTGCAAAGGGTGGTCAAAGAGGTGGAAGGAGTTAGCAGTGCAAGTTGGCCGAGACTGTAGGAGAAAGTTTCCCGAGGACTTGAAAACAAATAAGATGAGCCACTGAGGATTAGATTTCACATTTGCAGGCAGAGCCACACCCTGGCTGCAGCATCATTCCCGCACACCAGCTCTGTGCCCTTCCACAGGCACAAGCAGCTGTTGTGATGCCTAGCTCTTGCTGCCTCTCCAGGAGGCAGGAATGGAGCCCTGAGGCAGACAGCTGCTTTATTTCAAGGCCCATCACAGAATTTTCACATCCCCCTGTCCCTAGATTTTGTGGGCTGAGGAAATCTCAATGAGATTTAAGGTTTTATGGGCAGGAGAAAAGGCGTGACGAGGCTGTGTGTGCCCAGCCTCGAGGAGCTGCCCAGGTGTGAGCTGCCTGCTCAGCCAGGCAGGACTCCTCGAGCTCTCCATGTCTCTGCCTATCTCCTGCAGTGGCCTGCGGAGATCCTCCTGTGGTGGAGAACGCCAGGACCTTCGGTCGGAAGAAGGACCGCTACGAAATAAACTCCATGGTGCGGTACCAGTGTGACCAAGGCTACATTCAGCGCCATGTGCCTACGATTCGGTGCCAGCCCAACGGGCAGTGGGAGGAGCCGCGGATATCCTGCCTAAACCGTACGTCTCAGCCTCTTTCCATTTGAGATAGGGTTGGTACATCCCTGCAGCTGGGAGAAGGAGCTCGGAATGAGGGGGGCATCATCTTAGGGTACAGGTTAGGTCTGAGCCAGGCAGAAGGGGACATCATGGTTCTCTTGACTTGTTGAAAGCTCCCCAGTGGTGAGGCTATGGAAGCTGGCATCTTCTGGGCAGGTGTGGACCACAGGGTCTGGCTGGAGGGTCAGACCAGGCAGTTCCTGCTCTGGGAGGCTCTTCCACCTAGGCAGGATAGGGGCAGCAGCTACATCCGGGAAAGGGAAACAAGGAGTTCACCAAGGGCCCACGCTTGGGCCCTTGGGCCCAAGAAAGGAAAGAAAAAGAAATGGCTTCTGAAAGGGTGAATTTCAGCACCACCAACATCAGCAGAGAGAAACAGGAGGAGGAGCTGTGGTCCCCCTGAGCCTTTCCTTGGCATCCCCCTGTCCTGGGAGCAGGCAGGAGTCCCACAGCAGAGCTAAGCCAAGGGACAGGGCTGGGCTCCTGACCTTTCTCCAGCTGACAGCAGCCAGCCCCCTCCCACTGGTGTCCTAGCCCACTCCCATCCCTGCCTACACCCCTGTCCCATCCCTGCTTGCCTGCAGCTTCCCAATAATTTTGTCAGCCTCATACAAACAGCATCTGTCCAGTGACCTCCTTGCCAGGTTCTGGTCCAGCTGGACAATTCCAGCTAGAGCAATGGTCCCACAGCCAGGGAAAGTTGATATGGACTTAAGAGACAAACCTCCGCCCCAGGGAGGAGGAATGGAGGAGGTGTCTGAAGGCGGCCACGTAGCGCAGACCAAGCCACTGATTCCCCTGACTCTGCTGTGGATCTGGAGAGCTGCAGGCTGCTCCCAGCGTGGACCACCAGTGATCAAGAGACCTAGCCTGTTCTCAACCAGTGTGTGCTGCTTCCATCAAAACCCTTCTGCGGTACCAGCTTCGAGGGAGGCTGGCAGCAAAGATCAGAAAGAAACCTTGTCCCTGCCAGCCAGATGGGGCTGTTTCCCCTTCTGTGCCCTGAGCACATCCCACTCCTGATGGATATTTCCCTCCTTATTCCAGGGGATCAGGGAGGGACTGGGAGAGCAGCGGGCAAGATGGGGAAGCAGTCCCCATGCCCATTCCATTAGCAAAGCTGCCCTCCCAGCCAGGCACAGGGAAAGGATGGGACAAGCATGGGTGAAGATGATGCTCCTGCCCAGTAGACAGCGTGCACCTTTACCCCTGGGTGAAGCAAACCTCAGCTCTGGGGGCGAGAGAAGGGCCAATTGTGCGTGGGCAGGCAGGCTGGCGCCGGGGCACAGCCAACCGCCCGCTGGGCAGCCCTGCCTGCGGCCGCCCGTGTTTGTCCAGGGAGCCAGGGGACAAGGGCGGCCAGCCCGGGACAAGTAGCGGCTCTGTCCCAGCTCCTGCTAACAAGGTCCTTTTTCTTCTCCTCCCTCTTCCACAAGCCTCCAACTACCAACGCAGGCTATACAAGAGGAGCCCCAGGAGCCGGTCGAGACCCAGCGGCAGCGCCGTGCACAGACCCACCCATTAGAGCGGGGCAAGAGAGACCGAGGGGGAAAGCAAGAAAGAGAGATTTTTAACGGAACAGTTATATTAACAGAGTCGATTTCTTCTTCTTCTTGTTGCTTTTTTTGTCATATAAGGAAAAAAAAATTATATTAAAGACAAACCCACCTTTGTGTATATATATTAAAAAAAAAAAAAAATTAATGTTTTTCCAAGCACCAAAGCAAAGCGAATTAGATCTCAGCATTTTTACTAACTGTCCGGTTCCAATTATCTTCGTGCCTTTGGGGACAGGGAGGGGGGTGGGTTTGCAGAGGGCAGGGGGTTAAGTTAAATAATAAAGATGAGTATTTTTTCCTGATTTTATCCACGAACAATGTAATTATTTCTGTTATTTAATCTCCAGGGTGAACAGCACCTTTTGGAGTTTTATTTTATTTTTTTTCCAGAATCCTCCTACTGCTGCAGCGTTTCGGGGTGGGTGGGGAGTGCCAGGGGGCTTCGGTGGAAGGAGCTGTGGGAGGAGGGAGGTGAAGGGATGCTGAGACCCGGGATCTGGGCACTGGGGGCTGCAGCCCCTCTCTGCTTCCCTGCCACCCCTCCCTGCAGCTCTGCGCCTGTCCCAGGACAACGTGCTCTTTCCAGGGGACCGTGCGGGGCACCAGCGTTCCCTGCACCTATTTATATTTTTGAACATATCCTATTTTGAAAGAATGATAAATAATAAAGAGAGTGAAATCGTTAACAGGCACTTTGTCGGTGGTGTTTTTTGGCGGGGAGGGGGCTGTCTGTGTGGGCCAGGAGGGGTCTTTCATGGCAAGGAAGGAGAAAAGGAAGGGGAGCCCAAACAGAGTGCTCCAGGCTACACAAGGCCTGCTCAGCTTCAGCCAGCACCCGAGACTGCAACAGAGGTGAGGTGGGTGTCCCAAACCCCAACTAGAGAAGGACCTGAGGTAGGACATCACCCACCCTGTTCAGGTCTCACTCTGGGAGAGGGTTAACGACATGCCTAAAACCCATCGCTAGGAGGAACTGCTTCACCCTCCAGCTTTCAGTCCTGACTCAGGAAGCTAATTAACACTCTTTAATGAAGGAGCACAAGGCCCTTGCAGAAGCTCAGGTGGGCATAAGGCTGAGCCAGCAGCAATGAGACAATGTTCAGTCAAGGATGAGACAGTCCCAGGTGTCCAACCAGGGACCCCCAAATCCTCTCTTTGGCAGACCCCTCTCTCATACTGGGACAGAGATGGGGCCACAGCCATGTTGCTCCAGGGCTTTCTCCATTGATTTATTAGAAGAGGTCCAGGAAAATACATCTTTTCATAGCCAAATACTTGAAGAAGAAGGCACCAGAGTTGAAGTGGCGTCCAGGCAAGAGGAGCATGGAGATAAGGCACTGGCGCTCCTGTGCGGACAGGCTCAATGGCATCCTTCAGTGGGATGGGGCTGGAAGAGGAGCTGAGATGCAACAGAAGCACCTGCTCTCTGCCTCTGGCCAAATCCAGCCTCGCCTCGCTGCCACCCTGTGAGCTCAGGGGCAGGACCAGTCGGGAAGGGCAGGCGGGTGTCACTGATGTGCTGCCACCATGGGAAAGGGCCATTACCCACGGGGTGGCAGGGGCCAAGCAGGGTAGCAGCAGCCCATGGGGAACGTCCTTGCGCACACCCCATGCCAGGGACAGTCCCATGCTGCCCCAGCCAATAGCCACCCTGAGCAGCTGCATGTGCCAGCTGCTGAGCAAGATGTGGAAAATATAAAAGAAAGGAAACCAAATAAAACAAAAAGAAGCCTTCCCCCATCCCACCTCCCCCCAGTCACCCCCAAATAGCCCTGGGAAATACCTGACACCAGCCACTGTCAGGTTGGAAATATCCTCCGGCCAAGAAGGAGCCCTCCTGGCTCCTATCTCTCCTTGTAGCAGAAGACCCCAAACTTCCCTTTGCTGGGGAAGCCGAAACTGCGGACACCAGGCTCTGCTGGGCCGCAGTTGGCACGGGGCTTGGCGATTGGGTAGCGGACGCTGCCATCTGCCAGCCAGCCAGCATCACAGCGGTCCAGCCCCAGGAACTTCCAGGCGGAGTAGAGGTGCCCCACCCGGGCGATTTCAGCCCCCGCATCCTGGCAGCTCTGCTTGGCCTCCTCCAGTGTCATCCCAGCTGGGCTGTCCAGGTAGAAAACCTCTCCTAGGATGGAGATGGGAGCAGGAGAGGGGAGCATCAGTGCTGAGCATCATCTGGAGCATCCCTGCCTGGAGCATCCCCACTCTGGCTGAGCCCTGTGCCCTAAGGGGGAGGGAGGACATGGGATGCCACAGATGGGGCACAGCATCTTCCCCGTGGTCCCACCCCCCCCAGCCCCTGGCCCAGCACCCACCTCTGAGCGCGGAGGAGAAGCAGAAGGCATCAAAACTGTGCAGGTGGCGGTGGCGCGGGCCGTAGCTGCGGATGCCCGGGGCGAGGTGCAGCCCACCGCAGTGCTTGCGGGGCAGGCGGATGGGGTACTGAACGGTGCCGTCGGCCAGCCAGCCCGCGTTGCACCAGTCCAGCCCCTCGCTCCAGGCCTGGAAGAGCTGGTGGAAGGTGGCGAGGATGGCCCCCTGCTCCTGGCACACTCGCTCGGCTTCGTGGAAGTTGAGTCTGTACTGCCCGTGGGGAGGCTGGTAGGGGAACACGATGCCTGGGGGCAGACGGGGCACTCAGCCGGCTCCGCAGGCAACCCAACCCGCCCCGAGTCCAGCCCTGGCAGGAGCCACCCGGGTCCCCATCCCATCGCGCCAGGGACCGCCCGAGGGTGGTGCAGCCCAAGAAGTAGGAATGCGGGGATGAGGATGGGGCTGCTCCGGGCGTGCAGGCGCCAGCGGCGAGTTGCCAGCGACATCTGGTGGCACAGGGACACAGAGGCTCCGTCCCGTGGACACACAGACCACCCTCGTGAGCACGCACCTGCACATACAGGGATGCACAGGCTATGATAATGGGGGTGCAGGCATCATCAGCACAGGGTCATACGGACCACAGCCCCGGGGACACGCAGACAGTGGTCCCAGGGAGGCACAGACCACCCCTGTGGAGATGGAGACACCATCATTATGGGGATGTATAGGCTACAGGACCAGGGTCAAAAGGACCAGCACCATGGGGATGTATGGGCCATGATCCCAGGGACATCTGGACCACCAACACAGGGATGGATGGACCACAGTTGCGGGGATGGATGAACCACAGGAACTTGTGCACCACCACCACCACAGACCACAGTCAGAGATCACTGGGGACAAGGGAAGTAGGGCCTGGGAGCTGAGGGGTTGGGTAAGGGCACAGCAAAGGAGGACATTTTCCCAGCTCTAAGCTTAGCAGTGGAGCCAGAGCTGAGTCAGGTCCCTCGTGGCGAGTGAGCAAGAGAGGTTGGACTGGTCACCAAGGTTCATCACAAGATTCATGGGGGCATGCATAGCTGGGAGGTGAGAAGGCAGCTGCACATGATGCAGCACAGCAGGAACTTGGGTGGGTAGAGGCAGAAAACACTGTGGCCATGGGGTCACCTCCAACTCTAACTCCACAGTAGCATCCTCAGCATCTTGGCTGGGCAGACTGCTCTGGGCTCACTCGCTGCTGATACCCCACAGACAGAGAGCCCCAAGCCACCATTGCATCACACCGAACATCCCAGCCCCTTTCTGCCCACAGCTGGGCTCCCTGACCCCCTGCTACGTCCCCCAAGGAGACAGTGCCATGGGAAGGCCAGGCCCGTTGGCTTGGTGCAGCGGGTCATGCGGTTCCCACCATGCCCCCACCTTGCAGCCGGAGGTCCACCACGTTGCTCGCATCCTCCAGCCCATCAATGACCTCGCAACGGTATTTGCCATCATCCTGCAAGTGCACGTCACTGATGACCAGTGAGGCCTCGCGCTGGCCAGCCTGGAGGATGTGAGCACGGCCCTGGAAGTCCCCGAAGGCCACATAGGTCTTGCCAATGGCCACTAGCACGTCCTGTTCCTTGGTATAGTCGTCCCGCAGCTTGGACCACTTGATGCGTATCTTGTGTTTGGCTTCCAGGTCAGGCTCGTAGTGGTAGTGGCACGACAAGGTGACATTGGCGCCGTTGGAGCTGTAGACAGGGTCTCTGGGAGTCTCCACCACCAATTTGGCTCCATCAAAGTAAACCTCTGGGGATAGGGAGGGAAGGTGTGATGGGCAAGTTGGGATCCAGGGCTGAGCGTTGTCCCCAGATCTCCTTACAGCTGCTCTGCTCCCTGTCTCCCATCACCTCCTCTCCTGCCTGAGCACCCCATAAACATCTCCCAAGCATCCCTCGAGCATCCCACCTGCTCCTCTGGGCCCTACATCTCCTCCAAGAGATGGGTCCCAGCACTACCCAGAGGGGGCTGGGGTCTTCAGCCTCGTGCACCAACCTGCCAGTCCTCCTTTCTGCCAGCCCTGGCAACCCCCCATATACCTTTCTCCTGCCCGTTCCCATTGTCGTTCATGATGTTGTTGTAGTAGAAGCCATTGTAGAAGGGGTGGTGGGAGCCGCTGGCCAGCCGCAGCAGGGTGGCCTCCAGGAGCAGTGGGAGCAGCAGCATGGCTGGGAAGTTAGGCTGACCCCCTGAGTCCGGGCTGCAGAAGGAGAAAGGGCTGCAGTGACTCCCCAAAATAACCACGAGTGCCCCAGCACATGGTGCTGGGCAGACCCCATCACAGGGGTGCAATGAGAGGCATGGGAAGAGCTGGCAGAGAGGCTCATCTGCCTGCAGGGGAGGGTGAAGACAACCTGAGCCATGCCCCCAGACCTGCCCCAGAACCAGGACTCCCAGTGCTCTCCATCCTCATCCTTCCACCTGGGTCATGCCGTGCACCACCGCATTCGCCACTGCAACCCCTTGGTGCCCGGGGTGGAGTACAGAGCTGAAACCAAGTCAGGGATAGGGCAGCCGGAGGAAATGGGATACCAGTGTCCTTTCAACAGGGAGCACAGGGAAAACATCACATAGGGGGTGCAGGGGGGCGAGCAGTAGCCAAGCCCCACTGTAAGCTGCAAGCTCGGTTTACAGAGGCAGCCGAGTGCGCAGCCCAGCTGAGGAGGGGGAGAGAGAGCCCAGGGATGCCTCCGCTGCCCCAGCACCGGACAAAGCCAAGCGGCACCCAGCCGGTCTGGCCAAGGACTCTCAGCTCCGACTCAGAGCTGCCGCTTTGTGCCACAGACGCGAGCGGCACTGACCCCATGCAACACATATGACTCCCAAACCATGTCCCTTGGGTGGGGGGAAGCCAGGCTGCCCCACAGCACCCGAGCCCTGTACTGAGCCCGAGGTCTGGGTGCCCTGGGTACCCAAGGGTGCCTGGCATGGGGCTCACCCAGGGTGGCTCACAGCACTATTTGCTGGCTTGTGAACTTTCCTGGAGCCGGCAGAGGGGGCCCGGTGCCCAGGGAGCTTCCAGCAGCCCCCTTCAAGCCTGGGAGGGATCTGACATCTGTGTCCTCTGCTTAGAGGAGGTTTACAGCAAAGGCTGCCCCAGGCCAAGGGGCTGTGAGAGAGCGGGTGCTCACGCCTGCAGGGTCCAATATGGGGTAGGGTGGCGGTCTCCGGGGACCGGGGCGTGCAAGTGATTGTTCTCACCATGGGTTGTTCCCTCCCAGGCTCTCCTCTGCAGTTGGTGCTACCGCTCACCTTCCCGCGGGGTACAGCCCACACTTGCCACGCACCAAGGTCTGCAGAGCCGGTGCCAGAGGACATGGGGTGCATCCACTCGAGGCCAGCGCAGCCCCAGGAGCCCGGCGGCAGCGGCGCACGACACGGCAGCACCGGAGCCCGGCAGGCACATGCCACGTGCTGCCCGCACATGGCAGGGCGGGCTCGAAGCATCAGCAGCTTCGCACCTCGGTTTGGGGGCCACCAACCCCGCCTCCCTGAGTCCCCAATGCTCAGACGTCCACCAGAGCCCAGCGTTGCGGTGACCTGACGGGGGGCTCAGCATCCTCAACTGAAGTGCCGGTGAACATCGTGCTGCGGCACCCACCGGCGTGATGGCTGGCACCTTCCGTAGTGATGCCCGGTACCCTCTCTGTGGCGATGCCACCCCTCCCTGCCCTCCACGGCAAGCAGGGTGCCCACCACCCCGGGGTGCCCTCCCTCCCCAGCCCCAGCTCCGGGGCCAAGCGCTACTCACGCTGGTTGCGGGCAGGCTGCAGGCAGGCGTGCGGGCAGGCTGCAGGCAGATGTACTGTGTTTAGGGCTCTTGCAGGGCTGAGAGGAAGCAGCTCCAGGGCCTGCCTCTTAAAGGGAAACACACGCCTTTCCCAATCCCCTGCTCGCAGCCCGGAGCTGGGGTGGGTGTCCCCGGCCCCCCCTCTCCTGTCCGTCGTGCCTGGGCGATGCCTCGCCGTGTGCCTGCACGCTGCCCGCACGCTGCCCGCTCGCTGCCTGAACGCTGCCCGCGTGCCTCATCTGTGATGTGCCAGTTGCCAGCTTTGCCCACGGATTGGAGGGGAGATTGGTGAGGATCAGGGTGATGGGACTCTGTGTGATGTTCTGTGCAAAGCCCCAGTGAAGCCACAGTGCCAGGGCAGAAGAGCCATCCCTTGTCCCATGTCTCACTGTGGAGACTGGCAGCGGTCCTCAGTGGTGCCGAGCACACAAGTGGCAGGAGCCCCACAGTCATGAGTGGCTCAGGACAGATGGGCTGTGGCGGTGAGTGGTCCGTGCCCGGGATGTGCAGGCAGCACCTGCCCCAGAGTGGTGAGGTCCAGGGGAGGCAGCTGAGCTGCAGGATTCAGCTACTTTGGGGTCTGCTTGGGGCTGTGGGGGCAAAGCAGAGGCACAGAAACCAGGGAAAAAGCTTTGGCATGCCCAGTTACACCCTTCTGAGGGGGCATCATCCCCAAACTTGGGTGATGCCCTCTGCACTACCTTCTCCTGGCATGTGGACACGCAAGCCCAGGTCCAAGAGCCCCAGGTCTCACCCTCAGGAATGGTAGCGGGGTGACTGCACAGCTAGGGGATGCCTGTCTGGGGGTGGCCGGTGGGGCCAAGTACATGGAGGAACCATGGAGCAGTGTGTGCCCTGACCCAGCGACCCACCGCCCGGGCCCGGCACACCGCTTCACCCCCCGCTTTGTTGTTTTATGGCAAGGAAATGAGGCGCGGGGGCCCAGGGATGGCGTCAAGCCGGAAAGAAAACAACTCATGCAAAAATAAACCGCCCTGGGGCTGGTTGTGGGGTGAAGGGGGCCGAGACCCCTTCCCAACAGTCCCCTGGCAAAGCATGCTCAGGGTGTGATCTTGTCTGCCCGCCGCCACCACGCTGATAGTGAGCAGCCGGCACGGAAACGGCGTTATCTGCCGCCAGCGCCAGTCCGGCAGCCCCCGTCCCCCATGGGAAGCCCTGACAGGGAATGGCTGCGAGACCCAGGGTCTGGAGGCACTGCTCTTCCTTGCTCTCCCTTCTCTGCGCACCCACCCATTGGGGCCTAACCACCCCCCCTGAGGAGGGACACAGCGGGACTGGACTGCCTGGGGACACAGGAGCGTGAAGGCCGGGCACGCTGCCTGCTTGCCTGCCTAGAGCAGGCTGCTCCACAGCCCACAATGGAGGGGCAATTACATCTCCTGGCACAGAGGCACGGAGCCGCTGAGCTGTCTGCACCTCCCCGCTGAGGGCTCCTGGACCCCCAGCCCCATTCCTGGTGGGATGGTGTACTGGCTGCATCCCGGCCACTGGTGGCCCCCTGCACTTGCTTGCCCATGCTGTTCACGTCCCAGTGAGCTAGCAATCAAGATGGTTCACTCCATTGCCCTGACTGTGCAGATAGACGGACAGCCCCATCGGGGCAAGCTGCTCCTTGGCGTGGCTGCCCCATTGTTTCCGAGCTGAAGGACAAGCCACCTGGTGCCCGGTGTTGCCTGTGCTGCCTACACCGCAGTGCCTGCCAGGATCCATCCTCTGCCCAGCCTGAGCAGGGGAGCGGCGGTAGGGAAGGGGGGTGCGATGCTTCAGTGCATCTCTTTGCAGCAGCAGCTCATGGTTTACATTTAGCTGCAGCTCTTGTCTGGATACAGCAGAGGATACCCTCCACCTCCTCCTGGGGAGCAGGCAGTATGGGGAAGGATCAAGCCACCAGCAGCTCCATGAGGAATGAGGAGTCCCCTTTGCTCCCTCCCACCTCTCACCCTCGTTTTGGAGCTTCAGGGGTGATTCCAGATCTGGTTTTCGCTCCCTGAGGGGTACCCTGGATGAGACTGCAGGCTTCAGGGTGAGCAAGGCTGCGCAGGATCAGGGTAGCTCTGACTCGGGAGCACGTGTTTAGGGCACGTGTTTAGGGCTGGCTGAGCTTTTGGTTGAACTGGAGCCATAAAAATGTCATGCCTGTCTTTGCCGCCTCAAATCCAGCGGCCGACAGCTCTGCTGTGGCCCCATCAGAGAGATTTCCCCCTGAAATGCCGTTTGCGCGGGATGATTCCAGCAGGAAGCTGTTGCCCAAGGCTCAAACTGGGGAGGAAAGCCCCTGTTCCTGGTGGGATGGAGGAGGCTGTGATCTGCACTGGGCTTTCCGGCTACAAGTAAGAGGATGCTCTCCCCGACGGCTGCTTCCTGAGGAACCGTCTCTCGGGCAGCTGGCAGCACCGGCAGCCAACTCAGCAGGCAGCGGGGTGCTGCGGCCCAGCCTGCCGGCCCTCCCGGCCTTCCTGCTGCCCCAGCAATGCAGCCGAGTCCGGAAAGAGCATCGGAGGGACAAGGATGAGCCGTGATGGGGCTGTGCATGGGGTGGAGGGAGCCCTGGCTCCGGCCAACTCCACCCTGTCCTGGGGCTCTGGAGGAGGAAGGAAACGGTGCAGAGTGGGGAAGGGGCTCAGCATCCATCAGAGGGGCTCAGCTGGAGGTGGCAATGGGTAGGGGGACACAGCAGCTGGCCGCTGAGGATGCATCCGCTGCTCTGACGCGGTGTCTGCTCCCATCACCCTTCCCGTGGAGCCTCTGCCGTGCCCCTGGCTCAGAGCTCTTGGCTGGACTCAGAGCAAGCTGCTCTTATCTCTGCCCCAGCTTCCCGGTGATAAGGGTGGCATGTCTGGAGGTGAACAGGGCTGACTGTTCCCCCTGTCCTCGGCTCTAGCTGTGGCTGCTATTTGTCACCAAGCAGCCACAGCCACAATGAATTCAGCTTGGCCTCTGCAAGCAGCCCCCCAGTCCCTCTCATGCCGGGGGCTGGCAACCATGCAGGAGCCCACCTTTTGTGGGCAGTGCCCCGGGAGGGGATGCATGGCCAAGTAGGGCACTGCCGGCAGCAGGAAGGTGCATGGAGATGTCCAGAGCTGCAGGGATGGGGAACTGCAGCAGGATGCAGGGAGCCCTAGGCCACTTGTGCCAACCTCAGGGGTCCCTGTCCAGAGTGGCAGAAGACTCTGGAGAGGAGCAAAGCTTCTCAGTCCTGCTCAGCCCAGTGCCCCTTCCCTCCTAGGGACCCCGCCCTTGATGCAGGAGGATCCTGCTCCAGCAGCATCCATCCCTCGACCCTGCCCAGAGGGGCCCTGCTGGGAGGATCCCCATGGGCAGCCCTGGCAAAACCCACACTTCCAGCCCTGGGTGTGCACTGGGATGTAAGGTCCAGTTTTGCTCCAAGCTAGGGGATTTTCTCCAGGATCAAAGCCAAAGGAGGAGACACAGGGTGTGTGGTGTTGATAGCAGCTTCCCCTCCCCAGGTCCCATTCCACTGTGCTTGGCCATCTGTGAGCATAGGCTCCAGCAGCTGTAACAGGGTGGAGGCAGCAGGGAAGATGCACAAAGGCCTGATACCCTGTTTTTTGGACAAGAGGGTCTGTGAAAGCAGGTGAGGTGTGGGGTCAGCACAGCAGCCCCCCAGGATGTAGAAGCCAGGGGGCTCAGAGGGGATACTGGGAGATCACTGGACCTCATGGGCTTTGGGAGATGGCTCTCGGGGAGGCACAGAGCAGCCAAGCCAACAGTCCCAAAGTTTCAGCTGGTTTTAATACTGTCAGAGACACCCCAGAGCGGGGCTGCCACCGCCATCCCACCTGGGCTCCCTCGGCACTTGCCAAAGCGAGCCCGCTACCAGCCTGGCCCCATGGCCGTTTCACATCCCAGCAGGCGGGGGAAGCTTCGCCGCCAGTGCTGCTGCCTGGACACCCTGGCCACATTCCCAGTTGCCGGTGCCGGGTCTCGCTTGTCTCCTACTGCTAATCCCGAGGGCTTGAGCATTGCAAGAGGCTACCCTCCACTCCACGGAAAGGGAAAAAATCGGGTTACAAACAGGGTAATAGCACAGCTCTCTGCCTACTGCATTTGGGTGGTTTAACCACCACCTTTCCCATCTCTTCTCCACACCCTTGTGGCTAAAAACCATCTCTTCCTCACTACCAGATTGCAGTCCCTCTGGATCTGGGGACAAGGGACCTCCAGGCACCCCAAACTGCAGTAAAGTGGGGATGGTGGCAATGTTCAGACTTGGAAGATGCTGGAGCCGGCACCCCAGGAAGGCAAATGGGCAGCGCCTGACAAAACGCCAGCCATGGCGCCTGCCGAGAGCACCCAGCGAGTAGAGCCACGGGGCAATGGGGCCGCGGTGCCTCTTGACAGGAGCCATCTCATCACTCCCCTCACACTATGCGGCACAGACTCTACAGTCAAGGAGACCTGAGGCCTGGTAAAACAGGCCGGGAACAACAGCCGAGTAGCTTTTTCAGAGCCCCTGCTTGCAGCCATGCAGGGAGCAGGAGAGATGTCAGAGGCTGCGAGCCTAGGGTGTCTGCTCTAAGCCCCCCAAAACTGCTGAGCCCCAAACCCCAGTGCAGGCAGAGGACTGCCGCTGGCTGCAGCCTCTCTGCTGGAAGCAGAAGCAAAAAGGAGGAGAAAATTTGTCTCCAGGCTTAGCTGGGAGGAGGCAACCAAGCCCTAGTTGCAGGATGGAGTCCACCAGCAAAGCTCCATTTGCAGGATGGGGTCCCCCAAGGAAGCCCCAGTTGCAGTAGAAGGTCCCCCAGCCAAGCCCCAGTTACAGGAGGGGGGTTTCACCCCTGGCTAGCAGGGTGAAAGGGCAGGAGCCATCCCCACATCCCACCTGCAAGGGCCCCATAAAGTGCAGTGCTGTGGCCCCAGCACCAATGCAGGGCAGGGGAGCCCTCCTGGCCGCCTCCTGAGTGTGGGGACATGGAGAGAGGGGTGTGAGGTTGGAGCAGGAGCGGGCAGGGGCAGGCAGGGCGCGGGCCAGGCGGCGGGGAAGAGCAGCCCCATCCTTCCTCCCCGGGCGCCTACTCATCGCAGCCCAGCAGCTCCACGCGCAGGGTGATGCGGTTGTGCCAGGCCACGGGCAGGATGCGGACAAAGCGGGCGTAGAAGGGCAAGTCGAACACGTTCTTCTTGTGTGAGTAGTTGTCACTGTTACCGTGGAAGATCTAAGGGGGGAAAGGAGGGTGTCAACACTGTCAGGACCTCCCTGCCACCATCCTATCCCTCCCCACAGCGGCATTCCTGGCACCAGGATGGCGCTGACCAACCCTGCCCTGCCCCACACACCTTGGTGCTGTTTGTTTGGCCATCCCGGTAGAGGGTCCAGGACGTGCCATTGTCACTGTAGGCCACCTTGTAGGCTGCCACATATTGGATGTGCCCGAAGTCGCGGGCTCCTTGCGTGATGATGCCCGTCACCTTCTTCTGGTCCCGGAGGTCAACCTGGCACAGAGACAAGGCTCATCGAGGCTCCTGGCAGAAGCAGTGTTCTCACCCCAGAGCACCCTGTGTGTCCCAGGAGCAACTGGGACATGTTGGCCCTCAGGGGTCAAGAATGGAGAAAACATTGCTTGACCCTCACCCCAAGGCAGAGCAGCTAATGAAACACTACACTGAAATACTTGACCCCTTAACACTCACAGCATCCCTCAAAGCAACCTAAAGTGGGATGCAAACCCCACCGTCTCAGCTCACTTCCCCGCCGCTGCCACCTCAACTTTTTTTGCTGAAAAGATCAATGTGGGAATGACAGCAAAAAAACTCAATTTGAAAAAAATAAAGGAGTCCCAGAGGAAAATCATTCCCACTGGAAAGCGATTCCGGCTGAGAAAATATGCAGTCCAGAGCAGTCTGACATTTGGGTTGTAAGCACGATGGTTTCTATTCTCTTTACTCTGCCACACTGAGCTACTGCTGCTGGCACGCTACCACGTAAACCAGCAAATGGGCTGAAAGTCTCCTTAATTTAGTTCCTGTTTTATGCTTGTCAACGGCAGCACTAGCTATACATATACACATGTATGTGTATATATACGAGTAGACATGTAAATCTATATACTGGCAGCCTGTGATAAACAGCCCAACTCGGCGTGTCATCCTGACCCCTCCAGCAGACGTTTTGATAAGCTGGTTTATTTAGGGCTGTGAAGCAGCTGCTTTTAATCATTTCCCAAATAAAAAGCAGGACAAATATCTAAACTGGTTTGTCCTATTATGTCATGAAATCATGTGAAAAGTATAAAAACAGGGAACGAAAGGAAACTGAGAAGGAAATTTCAAAACTATTTGTTCCCATTCCAGACTGCGAAGAGAAAAGTAAACCTGATATTTTCCTGCAAAACAGAAACGTGGTGTTCTGGGCAGCTGGAGGGTTGTGGGACGGTCACCTCAAGATGGGATGGCACTTCCCAAGGGGGTAATGCAGAACTGGGGTGCTTGGTGCACCCCACAAGGTCTGCGAGACAGCAGCACCTTGTCCCTGTGGGCACGGATGTTTCCGACCCCGAGCTCCAGCATTGCTGCTAAAAACAGTGGCTGCGGCCCCATCCTGATCTGCCCCTGTGATCCCAGCTCGGGGAGAGCACCACCAGGCTGCATGCCCCACAGCCAGGCTCTGGCAGCACCGCCCCGGCGGCTCCGTTCAGCCTCTCCTGCCATGCCCATCCCGCTTCCAGCCACCCCAGCACCAGAGGTGGCCCCAGGCACAGCTGGAGGAGGAGCTGGAGAGGAGAAAGGGAGTTGCAGAGGGAGTGCGCCGAGACCCACCTGCAGCCACTCGGACTGGCCGTTGTGGAGTGCTGTCCAGGCGTTGGTTTTGCCCGTCTTGTCCAGGCGAGCGTAATGGGGGTGCCAGGTAAAGGCGTCGATGCCCCAGGTCTTGAAGACACTGGAAGCTGTGATCTGCTGGTCGGAGATCAGGCGGGATTTCATGCCCAGAGGCTCCGAGCAACCTGCCGTGTTTAAATAGACTGTAACACAACGGTTTATACAGGCGGTGAAAAGGAAAGAGTCCACAGCACCGTCACGAGCAAAACCCCGCAGCCCCAGCAGGCTCCATCCCCACGTTCCTACATTCCTGCTGCCGGGAGCAGCGGCAGGGCCAGGCAGGGAAAGGCTCGGCAGAGGCGCAGAGTTGCAGCCAGCTCGCCTTTTCACAGGATTTTTAGCTCCCAGCTATTCCCTGACTCACAGTGCCTCCTGCTGCAGGGACAGACAGACATCCCCACAGCACAGCCCAGCCCCGGAATGAAGCAAAGCAGGATGTTTTCACGGGTCAAGAGAGCAATGCAAAGACATCCCCAGTTGAAAGCATGGCTGGCACTGCACCCACGCTGCAGCAGAACACGACCCAAGCCCCCATGGCACCCCACTCCCACCCGGCACACTGTTTTCCACTTGGCTGCCAGGGATCTGCCGCAGGGCAGGAATGCGGGAGGCACAGGGAAAGGGCTCAGGCTAATTATCCCCAGAGGACTTTGATCCTCCAGTGCTTTTCAAGCTCTCCGGTAGGAAAAACAGCCGGTTCACAGCTCAGATAGGGAGGGGGCACAATAAAAAACACCCAGATTGGGAAGGTGTCAGCAGTGCAAGTGCAGCTCGAGCCCGGCTGAGTGAGTGGTTTAGTCAGCACAGTTTAACAGCTTGTGCTCCCCAAAAGCAGCCATGGGTATTTCCAGGCATCACGTAGCCAGTGTGAGGAAAAACAAGTGCTGACAAATCTGTCCTGGGGATTAGAATCAGCACAAGAGGAGATGCCCTGTCCCATGTCACCCCCTGCCCTGTGTGTCTCAGGAAGGGAAGAGCCACCAACATTTACCGTTCATCTCACAGCCGATAAGTTCAAAGCGCAGCGTGCAGGCACGGCGGCACATCACCGGGTAGATGCGGATGAACTGGGCGGTGATGGGAGGGTTGAACATGTTGGTCTGCATGGTGCCATAGTCCACGTTCCCCTGGAAAACCTGCAACGGCAAGCAGAGCTGAGTGCCCCAGCTCTCCCACAGCCTCGCGCATCGAATCCCTCGCCCATGCAGACGGACAGACCTCGGCGCCGACAACAGCAAGAGCAGGGGAAGTTGGGCTCTGCTTTCGCACCCTGGAGCAGAGCATGACCTCGTAGCAACTTCAACACTCTCAACAGAGCTTTGCAACACTCCCTGCTCCGTCCTTGCCCCATGGAGCCACACATGCAGCAACACCTGCTCCCTCCCGCTACGGTGATGCTCCTCACATCGCGACAAGCAGAGAGGCAACTCGCTGCTTTCTTCTTAATACAATAGTCAGGTCATATTTTCACGCATTTTTTCCACTTCTGCAGAAACAAAAGAAACTTCTACTTTTTTTTAAAGCAAGGCAGGCACTCCCAGACATTCCCTGGATGCTCAAAAAACAACCAAGAGACACTTGCCATGAAAAGCTGAGAGTGGAGAGCACTGCAATCAATGAGTATTCCTGCTTTGAGAGTGAGACACGCTGTCAGCTCACGCTTAGTGCAGAGACAGCACCGAGCTGTGTAATCTGCTCAGCAGCACTTCCAGACCACGCCCAGTTCCCACAGTGTGTCAGCAATAAAGATATTATCTGAACGACGTAAATAAGTCAGCGCTGCTTCTTTGGTTCTGCTTATTATGGTCAATTAAATAGAGCCAGAGAGCACTGCCTGCTGCTGGAACCGCCTGTGCCCGTCTCACTGCTAGGACGGTTCCCACCGTGGGTTTGACCCAGGTCAAAAGCACTTTCCCAATCACTGGGACAGTTTGGGATGCAGCTCATAGCCACCCCAGCACCCACAGCACCGCTGGGTGGGGGAAGCCGGCACGGCCCCTGCGCCAAGCATCGCAGCCCACCTTGTCTGCGTCCTGCTTCTCATCCTTGAAGAAGGTGAACTCTCGGCCATCCAGGCTGTAAGCGACTTTGTAGGCGCGGACGTACTCCTGCTGGCCCACGCGGCGAGCGCCTTGCGTGATGATCCCGCTCAGCCGCATCTTCCGCAGCAGGTTGGCCTGGAGGGAAGAGGACAGCGTGAGTGTGGATAGGGTGCACCAGCTCCTGCACCCACCAGTGCTGCTGAGCCTGACTGGGGGGGTGGGCTCATGTGTAGCATCAGGGCCAGGAAAGGGGCTGCCTAGAGCACTGTGACTTCCTAGGGATGAAGGTCCTCCATCCCTCCAGCCTGGCATCCAAGGGTGGGCAGAGAAGAGGGGATTGACATCCCAGGTCACCACCTTCACCCCAGGAGCCATGCCTTCTCCAGACAAATCACAAAACACCCCTGGGCGGCACCTTGCTGCAGCAATTTAGCCTTGTCTTTGCCACCAGAAGCAGAGAAAACCCATGAGAGCAGCCCAGCAAGACCAGCCATGGTTACCAAGACTGCCCACTACACCAATCCTGTCACGGGTACCTGGATCCAGGGGCTCTTGTCGTAGTTGCTGGAGGTCCAGGCGTTGACGATGCCGTGGTTGTTGAGGCGGGCGAGCTCCGGCCCCCAGCGCTGGAGGCCAAGGAAGCCGTAGTAGACAGAGGACGCAGAGAGCTGGGCATCAGAGATGGCTCCTCCTTCCATGCCCAGGAGAACAGCACAGCCTAGCGGCAGCAGGGACATCAGCACCAGAGAGAGACGGTGACCAGGGAGCAAAATCAGGTGGTCATTTGCCTCTTGACTGGGGTTGGAGCAGGAGATGGAGGCCAGCATGGGGACCTGCTTTCCCTCAGGTATTCCCTCCCTCTCCAGCCTTCAGCCAAAACTACACCATCCATCAGCCCCTCTCACAGCACAGAGGTCTGAGAGGGGAAAGGGCAGCTCTGAGGTCTCCTTAGAGAAGAGATGGCATCTTCCCCAGGATGCTCCCTCAATTAGGACCAGGCTTGCTGGCACCAAGGGCAGCCAGCACACAGGCACTCACAGCTGCCCTCCAGATTCCCTAAACTAGCTAGTGAGATCTCTCCTGGGCATGCTGGCGATGAGGCACAAGACAGAGGGAACAATGAGGAAAGAGATTTCTGTACAGCTGGTGCCAAGGACTTACGGACTTGGCAGGTCTTCCCCAAGAACGGAGAAGGACACTTGCAGGCATAGTCACCATCCAGGTCCAGGCAGGTGCCACCATTTTTGCAAGGCTTGGAGTAGCACTCATTCTTGTCTAGAAGACAGAGTGGAGGAGTTCAAGAGGTGACCCCAAAGTTAGTCCCAGGGAGGAGACCCCTCATTCAGTGCAGCAATAAGAGGCGAGAGGCATCTTTGAGCAAGGACCACAGCAGTACTCCTGCTGATATTGTAAGCACAGATTGAAGTGCTAACCCAAGGAGTCACCTAAGGCTTGTCCTCACTGACTGCAGCCACACAGGTACACTGGGACACTCAGTCCTGGCAAGGCTGAGAGTTTATGTGGAGCAGGCTGAGCCTTGAGGCACCTCTCACCCCACTACTGGAGGCACCAAGCCCTTCTGGAGATGCAGAGCAAGACTCAGACACTGCCTTGTCCCTGCATCACAATCCTTCCCTCCACCCTGCACGGTCCAAACCATCTCACAACCTCCAACAAAGCCCAGCTGCAAACACCCCCCAGTTATCCCCTCAGTGCCATCCAGGTGGTCCCCAAGCCCTTAGTGGAAGAGCAGGCCCCCTCACACACCCCCCAGTTCCTCTGTACTCACTGTTCTGGCAGTGCACCCCGTCATACCCCGCAGGGCACTTGCAGATGTAGTCAGTGAAAACATCCCCGCGGTTCGGGACCAGCTGGCATTCGCCATTGTTGTGGCAAGGATTAGGGTGGCATGGGCCTGGGCAAGGGAAAAAACGGCTGTAATATGGGCACAGGTGGAAAATAAGAGCATCCAGTAGGCTGTCGCTCCATGAAGACATCACATTCCCCTCAGGTGATGGAGGTCACTGCATCTCTGCTTGGATCTCCGCTCTATGTACCCATCAGCAGGGCTGGACCCCAGAGCCAGTGGGACAAGGCCACAATGAGGGCATGCTGCCACACTACAAGGCTTCTGACCTTCATGGAGCACCCATGAGGAGGTCTGCACCCCACCTTTCTCTGTCTCATTGCAGTCAATCCCAACGTAGCCCTCGGGGCAGATGCAGAAGAAGGGGGTCTCATTAATCCCGGTCAGGCAGGTGCCCCCGTTCTGACAGTGGTTCACATCACAGAAGTCACCTGGAAGCAAAGCCACGTGTCACTGCAAGTCATTCCTAAGGCAGGCATCCACCAGAGCCCCATGGATGCACACGGAGGTGTCTCAGCTGCGGGATACCAGGGGAGCGGAGCACCAAGCAGGGACCAGCTGCTGGATCCTGCACAGGACACCCAGCATTCAAGAGTCACAGTTGAGACCAGGAGCACGAAAGAGTGGCCAGGACTTGCCCCAGTACATTAAAAAAGGGGTTTAACAGAGCTTGCACATGAACCCAAAGCCAAGGGAAACCCAAGTTTATGGTGCAACAAATATTTCTGCTGCTCGGCTGGGAAGCGGGGCTGGCCAGGCTGCGGCTCGCTGAGGCACGAGCAGGACAGGATTATTCAAGGGAATGGGGCTGGTCCCATTGCTGGGTTTTGCTAATGGAAGTTAGTACTCGTAAGACCAAAACAAAATCATTGCAGGGGGAGCCCGCATGCCTCAGTTCTCAGATGCTGGAGATGTGCAAGGAGAGAGCACAGGGTCCATCTCTCCACAATGCCTGCCAACCCTCCATCACTCCAAGTGAGACTCCAAGCAGCTCCCAGGAGGCAGCTCCAGACCACAGGCAGGTCTCCCCAGGGAACCAGTGGGGTTGCACCATCTTCCCCGACTATTCGTCCACTTCCAGCATATCTCATGGTGTTTGGTTTATGTGGTGAGGCGGTGGTGGCAGGGGGCTGCAAGAGTGGCTTCTGCAAGAAGACACCAGGAGCTGACCCCAAGCTGGAGACAACAGTCTCAGCCAACTCCAAAACCAGACTCCCTGCTGCCTAAAGCTGAGCCCATCACTGACTTGTGTTGCCTTTCTGATAAGACACATAAGATAAGATAAAAAATGTGTGGCAGCTGTGGGAGTGACAAAGAAGCGAAAGAAACAGCCCTGCAGACACCAAGGTCAGTGAAGGAGGGGTAGAAGGTGCTTCAGGCGCCAGAGCAGAGATTTCCCTGCAGCCCACGGAGAAGACCATGGTGAGGCAGGCTGTCTCCCTGCAACCTGTGGGGGTCCACATCAGAGCAGATAGACACACTGCAGCCCATGGAGGACTCCACATCAGAGCAGTCTGTTTCTGATGGGATGTACTCCATGGAAAGGGTCCACACTGGAGCAGTTCATGGAGAACAGCAGTCCATGGGAAGAACTCATGCTGGAGCTTTTTCATCTTCTTTTCTACCTGCTGTCCTGATGAGGAAGAGGGTTGAGGGAGCAGCTGGGTGGGCACCTAGCAACCAGCCGAGGTCAACCCACCTCACCCATCAACCCATCGCAGTGCTGAAACAGACTGCAAGAACTGGGCTGAAAGTCCTCCCACTCTCAATTAATTCTGCCCCAAGAGCTGCAAGACAGCAACACTCTCCATAAACATAGACCAGATTCCCACAGATTTGGCTGAAAGCCCCAAAAACTCCTTGCCAAGTGCTGGAACAGCACATCCCTTGATGCCAGGCTCTCTTCTGCCACACTGAAGGAGATAGAGCAAGGGTTGAACTCCAGTGGAGACCCAGGAACAACCCCCTACTACCTGCATGCCCTGGAGAAGGTGGAAGTTAATGAGCTGTGGGCTTGCTGCCCAGACCCACACCAAACAGCATGGCTCTCATTAGCCTAAGCTACTACTCAGTGAGCTCCTACTCATTAGTCTTTTAATAGCAGGGCTCCCTTGAGTTAATCCTACTCTTCCTGACACTCCACATCTGTAGAGTACACACTGGTGGCAGACGGGCTAGAGTTATGCGAAGGTTTCCGAAAAGATGCTGTAGCTCCCTTAGCCCAGCCTCAGGAGGCAGAAAATCTTGGGCACCGGTTCAAGTTGCTGCCTGCGCTGCCCAGCCTGTTCTGCATGACCTCATGCTCCATCAATGCACTGCCATGAGCTACAGCACGGGAGGAGAGAGCTCAGGCTGATACGTGGGGATGCCTTTGCCTCACACTCCTCTGCAGGTCTTGGGCCATCCCATCCCAAGGATCTCTCCTGGCAGCCGGCCAAGGTCGTGCGGACAGAGCTGCTTCTGTTCAGCAGCAGGAGCCGGCTCCTTCCCCAAGCACAGAGCGTCAACGAACGTGTGCTCCCCGGTATCCGCATTGTCTCTGACGCAGAAGTTTATGGGGTGGTACACAGCAGCGAAGGAGCAAGGGGTCCTCCCAGGGTCAGGACAGGAGGGGTCCCTGTTTTATACTTTAGTTATCCCAAGTAACTGGACTCAAGTAATTGTTCCCTCCCAGGAACGATCCCTTCTGTGCTGGGTCTCACTAGCCAGCCCCCTGCCTAGCAGTGAGGCACACGGGTCGTATTTTCCATTGTGGCAAGTAATTCTGGATGCTCCTATTTCTCAGCTGTTTCAGGCCTGGTTTCAGAGCAGTTCAGCATCTCCACCTTCCCCACACACATTTTTCTTCGGTCAGAGACAGAGCCGTCACAGGCTGGACAGTCAGGAATCAAGGCAACAAAGATCAACCACCACTTTTGGAAATGTTTGCTTATATGAACCCACGGGCTGGCTGAAAAACAAAAATAACATCCTCCTAAAACTGGGATGGCTCATCCCAGCGGGGCTGGGGGAGGTCAGGTCAAGCCTGTCTCACGAGGGCAATATGGCCACTTCTGCCCAGGGAAAGCAAGCCTAAACAGGCCATCCTCACAGCACACCTTCCTGCAGCCCTTTGTCCCCTGGCCCGGAGCCTGCACCTGGGCTCTCTTCCCTTTTTCCCTGGTCTCACCCAGCCAACCACCCCAGGCATGACTCCTAGGGTGATGATGGAGCAGCTTCTCCCCGGGGTTCCCCTGGTCAGGCCAGCCAGGCGTGCTGTGCCAGGCGGTCCCAGGGAGGCTGTTTACATCGTGGGCACGGTTATCTAAGCCCGAAAGCACGGGACAGCCAGGCCGAGCTATTCCCGGCTCGGAAGCAAGGACGGAGCTGTGGCCCCTGAGCTCCTCTGCTCCTGCTCAGGGGGTTCTGCATCCTCTCACTCGCCACCCCCGCACCCCGTACACAGCAGCCGGGACTCTCTCACCCCGCACCCCCAGATCCTTTTGCTGCACACCCTGCACCCCTACATCCTGGATCCTCTACACCTCGCGCTCCCTGGGACCCTAGATTCCCTGCATCCTGGATCCCCTACTCCTCGGGCTCCTCTGCACCCCGGATACCCTGCACCTTGGGCTCCGCTGCTCCCTGGATCCCGTGCACCCTGGAACCCCTGCACACCGGACAATCCTGTACTCTGGATTCCCTGCACCCTGAATCCCGTGCACCCTGGACCCCTGCACTCCGAATCCCCAGCACCCCGTCCTCCGTGGGACCCTGGGCTCCTGGCACCCCTGATCCCCGGCATCCCGGCTCCCCGGCACTCACCGGCCACGACCATTAGCAGCATGAGCACCAGCGACAGGGCGACCAGCAACCGCCACCCCCTCGCCAGCGCCATACTGCGTACCGAGCCGAGCCGAGCCGCGCT
>VWZK01011498.1:6332-42268 GCA_013396935.1 Baryphthengus martii | reverse complement strand
TGTCTCATGGATGCACTCTGTCTCACTGAGACTCACTTTAGTTCTGTATAATAGAATGAAGTAGAATGGTTCAGCTGGGAAGGACCTACAATGATCTGGTCCAACTGCCAGTGAGCATAAGACAACTGCCTTCTTTACAACTTGTAACATTTATATTTCTGTTATATACCCTTACACTCATCTGCCTGCCAGCCTAAGTAATCCTACTCATTTTAATCTTTTCTTTTGACTGACATAGTCTCTTGTGTCTGTATTTGTGCTGTGGGGACAGAGGGAGAGCAGCAGCCAGTGCTCCACTGTACAGACCAGCTCTTGCTTTCCTCCCTGCAGACTTAAAGACTTAGGGANCCCCCCCAAAAAATAAAAAAATAAGGAAAAAAAAAAAAAAAAAAAAAGGGAAATCCTCCTTAGCACCAGTCACAAGATGATTATGAAGAGCTCTGGCTGTGAGTGCTAAGAATAACAAGAGATAATACCAACAGGACTGATAGGGACTTTTGGCATGCATTAGACCAGAACAACAGGTTTCATTAAAAAATTATTTAAAGAGACATGAATAGTTGCCAACTTGAAAGACTTTCTCAAAAAACAAAAACCTATCTGGAGTAGTGTTTAACTACTCATCCTCACCAGGATTCTTTTTAAGTATTCAAAAGAAGTAGAGCTTCTAATCTCATTCTAAGCACAAATAAGTAAATAGGCTTCATTACCAGGTTTTTAAAGCAGGGATAAAGCTTGGCTATTATGATTAGCAACTCGGTGGACTAGGAATTGTACTTTTGCTGGATCCAGTATCAGTAAGTGGTAATGGAGATCAGCCAGACAATTTTACCATGTTTTTAAAAAATGTTTGCATAACCAATGCAATATTGTGCTAGCTTTGGTCACTGCAGAAATAGGAAGTCTTCTCAAGCAGTAAAGGAACACACTAGCCACACTTTCATCGTCTTCTTTTTTTTTTTCAGAAATACACTTGGAGACTTATTTCTGCTCAGGGAAGGGCACAAACAACTGCCCTTGAAATTGAGAGGATATTATATGACTGTGTCCAAAGGCAGAAGAGTTCAGGTCAATAATGGCGGGAGATAAAGCAAATCAAATTAATATTGTATTTAATTAGGATTTTTAATACTTAGGCAGTCATTATTATTATACCATTTACTATTTACATAGGTAATAATACATTTAACTTCCAGGCAGAGGCTGTATAGGATGACAAAGCAGATTCCAACTTTTCCATATTAGGTAACAGAGATGGCTGTTTCAACGCCTTTTGAAAACTGTAGAAATGTGTTTGTTTCCAGGGAGCACCTGAAAGTACTTATTTACCTTAAAGTCACTATGCTATTGTTATACAGTAGGAAGCCAGCTTTCCTCAAAATTTTATGGTTTTGATCTTATCTAAGCATACAACATCACCAGCAAATTCAGTTATTAAATCCAGGTATCTAGTAACCACTATATGATACGTAGCTTCTTCAGCCTCTCATTTTCAGTTCAAACTCCCTTATCATTTATTTGACATGTTTGTATTGAAAAGCTGCAAGCTTGGATTGGAAATAGTTCATCATGTCTTGCTGAAGAGAGTCAAAGCTCACAAGACTCATGCTAAGCTGGTCAGTACCTCTAACATTACAGAAATAATTACTCACATGTTCTCCTTCTGTTGTACAGAGAAACTACTTACTTGAACAGTTGTCTTCATACATCTTCCTATTGAGATGGCAACAGGATTTTGTATTGAATGTGAATTTAACTATTCTTTTGTTTAAGACATTTCAAAGAAGCTAAGATGTGAAACACGGTCTTAGCACTTTCCTCCTGTGCTGTGTCAGACACAAGAAAATAGAAAAAATCTTCCAAAGTATTCAAGATGTCCTCTTGACAAAAAAATTACTGCACATTAGGTTTTGTTCTATTTTGTGAATGTTCTCCACTTGTTCTTTATTGTTCAGCTATCCATAAAAAACTTTTAAGATATTTGTCCCCTCGTCTGTTAACCTTTATTCTCTATGATTTAAATTGGCCTTGTCTGCCTTTCCCTGGCCTCTGAGTAGTGTAGAATCTTTTGATAGGACAATAAATTCTAATTTTCTCTTACTGTGTCTTCACCAGTGAAGCTATGCTCCTAGAATTTCGCTCACTATAAACTTTTTTATTATTTCAATGCATCTTACTTCGGTGGAACAAATTAGGTCAGATGAGATTCACAGACAACAGAACAAGAAACTCCGTAACATTAAGTACCACTTAAAAAAAACCACGATTTGCCAAGTATTTTCTTTTTATTTATATTCTAAACACTCAATGGTAATTTCACAGTATTAAGGAAAGTCTCTTATTTTTCGCTACCCCTGATGAACTGTGCATGAGCTGGAAATGGAGAGCAAACTGCCTTTGGCTTTGAAACACATGCTGCTACTCACCTGGTTGTTAGTTCAAGTTTCAGATTAATTAGAGAAGTAAGTTTCTGAAGTAGTCTTGAAAAACAGTCTTCCCTACAGGAAGTCTTTCACTCCTTGTTTGGTGAATGCAAAATGGCTTTTAGTCTGTTCAAAGGGTTGCATTGTATGAAGGTTTTAAGTTTCTCACAAAACTGAATTCCTGAAGTCTGTTCTGTAATGTACTAATATAGTTTTAAAGTGCTCTTTCTCACATATACCTTAACTCTGTACAACATGGGACACTGAAAGAATGCACAACACAGGCAGACATAGGATGTGACTAAAAAGCATTATTCAGATTTATAGAAATGTCGAAATACGGCTATTCATGCATCTTTAATAAAAGTAGTGCAGACAAAGACTACCTTGTTCCCTTACCCAAACACTCCAAAGGACAAAATAATTTACCTTCTATAAAAACATTCCTCAATGCTGTGCCTATATAAACTACTCAGCAGACAGCTCAGCAAGTCAATTTCTTTAGCATATATTAATAGTCAGAAGAAAAGTGACATTAATATAAAGAGATTCTGACATTTCTGAGGAAATTTTACCTAAGTTACCATGCAATTTCTTTCCAGATAGCGAACAAAAATTATATGAAATGATACTTAAAATGATGGCAGACTCGCTGTGCAAAAGGACAAATTATTCTGTTAAACTGTAGGCAGGCCAAAGTCTATTCATTCAGCCTGCTCCAGATATCTGCTAAAGAGAGAAATCCCTCCACTGAACTCCACTGATGAAGTAGCTTTTAACTATACTGGGAACCTATGGCCACTTCCTCAGATGTGGATGTCTACACCATAGGAAGTTCCTTCCACCAGGTAAATCTCTTCCAGTACGTTGCTGTGAACGAACCAAAGCAAGGCTTTAGTGCTGCTTTGTGTCTGGCCTGTCTTCAAGAAAAATCAGGTGAAGTTGTAGGAGCTGCAGTGATTGCTATTACCAGATTATCACCGTGGGATTCACCTAGCGTATCAGCGTGGATCATTCTCAGTTATATCTCAAGAATAAAATCTGAGAAAATAAAGCCATAAATACCATCAGTTCTCAAAATGTTCCTTTACCTCAGTTGTTTCAAAAAAGTTTTAATGTTTCTTGCAGTTGTTACATTAAACATTTGCAGGGAGCCATGCCCATTAGCACTCAAAAGAGGACTGAACATACCAGGTGTTAAGCACAGTGAAGCAAGTCCTAGTTAAGTACCTGAAGTCCAGTACCTGAAGTCCAGTACCTGAGGGGGGCCTATATGAAGGCAGGGGAAGGTCTATTCAAAAGGGCTTGTATGGATAGGATGAGGAGCAATGGGTTCAAGCTAAGAAAGGTTAGATTTAGGTTGGATATTAGAAAAAAGTTCCTTAACATAAGAGTGATAGATCACTGGAATAGGCTGCCCAGGGAGGTGGTGGAGGCCCCATCCCTGGAGTCATTCAAGGTCAGGCTTGATGATGGTCTAAGCAACCTGACCTAGGTAGAGATGGCCCCGCTTGTGTAGGGAGATTGGACTAGATGACCTCTGGAGGTCCCTTCCAGCCTGAAACATTCTATGATTCTATAATTCAAAATACTGTGTATTAGGAGACATTAACTCCAGTTTCATTCCAACAGTGGCTTGGAGTAGATCAACAAAACGTACTGTGTTGGCAAAAAGAGCACACACATAAAAACTGTTGCTGCATGAAAACTGAGAATACACTTCCAGGTGGGATACAGCTTCCAGGTGAGCAGTGGTAACTTCCAAATATGCTTTTAAAAATTTGCTTGTGATTGTCTGACCACATCTCTTACTGCTTTGTGTGCACAGTTCTTAGATGTTAGGAGAGGAGCAATTCAATTTTAAAAATGTGCTATACATTCACACACATTTTCATATCTGACTGTGACCAGCCAAGGAATTTTTAAAGATGAGAACTCTCTTCAACTTAATACAGTAAATATTTGAAATCTAAACATTGACTCAATGACCAAAAGACCTCACACACCACTCATCTAAGCATGGATTTGATCTGGCTGGGAATTCTTGCTGAAGGAGTGTTTTTCTCAAAAAGGCCAATTAATCAAAATCAAAACTTTCAATAGAAACGTAACTGCTTAAATAAAACTAGAAACAGAGGCAAAGTATATTTTTTTCATGAAATAAGAAAAGGAGGTGGGGGTGGGAAGGATGAAAAGCTGCAGCAGCTTGATGGCTAGAGTACATTATAAGTGTGGGAAACCCAATTTCCAGCCTTTATTGTCCTTCACTTAGATGAAAAGTGTATGTCCCACATTTCATTCTTTTTTTCCAGTTAGTGAACTTGGAGTGAGTCTCTTATCCCACTTAAAACACTTGCATGTGTGCACAGAAAAAAACCACAACTGTGTTCACTGACTGTTTATCCATTTCAGGTATGGGAAATGGTGGAGCAGAGAATTTAATCTTTGTCATATGTTTTCCTGGCTATGGTCCTAACATACAAGTTACTGTTTCTCTGTCTGTGAGCTATCTTCTCTCTGCCTCTCTGCTTTTTCCTCCTCCCACTTTCCAGACCTAAGGAGTAAATAAACAAAAATGGAAAAATGTTGATTTTTCACTGATGTGAAGTAGAAAATACTCGAATCTTGAAAAATTTAGATAGGAAAAACAACTTACAATCCACAGCCTGTGTAAAATTACTTGCAATATCTATATGCTAATATTTTTGTAAAGTAAGCATTTCATGACTGTTAACCACTATATTTTCCAATATTGGTCTCCTGTCTACTCAGCACAGCTAAAATCAAAGATAGGGTTACAGGTCTAATAAGACCACCACCTTGGAGTCCTTTTGGAGATTTCCTTTTTTAGAACAAATGACATTTCTCTTCAGTGTAAGGGTTGGCATAAATGGTCCAGAGCTTCTTACTGTGGCTTCATCCATAGAACATTGACATTAAAGTTTGTTTAAATCAAATTTCCTATCTTGTTCTTTGTGGGGTGCTTGAGGAACTCAGAGCTCCTGTGCCTCTCCTTCTTCAGCTGCTTTAGATAGATAGATAGATAGATAGATAGATAGATAGATAGATAGATAGATAGATAGATAAATAGATACTTGTTAAATAGGGATGCTTTCATAAACTGCTGTTCTGTGTGCATTTATTAGCAGTTAAGGAAAGATGCTTTATGACATTTTTCCTGACTGGCAGGAGCAAAGTAGGATTGTAAATGAATTTAGATTCAGTAGTAGTGGCCAGATTTCTTGTCTAGAGGGCATGTTCTTGTGCTTCAGGCATGGAGTGTGTACGTACCACACATTGCAACCCTAAGCAGAGGAATATACTCCATATAAATTAGTCTAAGAAATATCAGTACAAGAGATAGAATTTATCACATGGTAAATTAACCTGCTGTTATTCAAGGACAGTTTGATTATGTTTAAAGCATTTAACACTATGTTGCCATACATATAGTGGATATTCCTATAATGACTACTTAGGGTAATAATAAGTCTACTTAAAACTCTGGATTCTTGTCCTGTTTTCTCTCACAACAGATTTATATTTTCTCTTTTCAGTCAAAGAGTCTAGGAGATGCATTCAATCATTCCTTCCTTTAAATGACAGTCTTTTATCCTTCTTCCTGTTGAAAAGGATATTTCTTTGAATATAGGCCCTCATCACTAAAGTACTTTGAAAATCAGTATGTTTGGGCTGTCTGTAGGAACAAAGAGATTGTCAAATACAAGCCCTACTGATATATGACATTATTAAACATAATTTCTTTATTCAGTTATGCTTTTGGGAAATATTTATGCACTGAATTTCAGAAGACATGATCTAATTTCTCTAGTATGATGGATTATAATGCAAAGGAAGATTAATGTAAAGTTAAATGCTAGCAATATCAACATAGGTTTTATGTGAAAAGGAAAAAAAAAAAAAAAACACTAAATGTCCGAGTGCTCTGAAGTACTTATAGACACATCCATAAATGATAGGGTAGGCTGAGGTGTTGGATTTCTCATGAGGCATTGTTTGGAAGACAAAATTAACCTACAGCACTGCATGCTATTTAAGCATGAGAAGCAGTAGCCTTGAGAAAATGAAAATGTTTTCAGAATGTAGCCTGAACACTTTCTCAGCAACTTGAGACCTTATTAAACTCATTTCATGGATTTTCATGAAGTAGTCACAACAAACTGAAGGTTGTCTGCTTTGATGCTATCTCATGGACTCACACTTGAGAAGGATAAAAGACCTCTCAAGTTGTTGGACTGTTGTTTTTGACCCCTCATTTTTGTCTCATGGAAAACATTGATAGAGTCATAAAGTCATTGAATTGTTTTGATTAGAAGAAACCTTTAAGACTCTGAAGTTCAGTCGTTAACCTAGCGCTGCCAATCCCACCACAAATTCATGTCCCTAAGCACCACACCTACACATCTTTTAAATGACTCCAGGGATGGTCCTCCACTACTTGACTGGGCAGCTTTTTCCAGTGCTTTACAACGTTTTCTATGATGAATTTTTTCCTAATGTCCCTTGGTGCAACTTGAGGCTGTTTCTTCTTGTCCTGTTGCTTTCTACCTGGGAGAACAGACTGACTCCCACCTCACTACAACCTTCTTTCAGGTAGTTGTTGAGAGAGATAAGGTCTCCCCTGAGCCTCTTTTCCTCCTGGCTAAACAACCCAGTTTCTTCAGTCACTTCTCAGAAGACGAGTTCTCTAGACCCTTCATCAGCTTAGTTTCCTTTTTGTAGACATGCTTCGGCACCTCAATGTCCTTTGCAGAAGTTCAAATCACTGACAGAAGCACAGTCTTTTCAGCCCCTATTATAAAAACACTGAAAAGCCTCATAGTCTGCTTTGAGAAAGACCAGAATGATTTCTGCCTTACCTCCACAACTCCTGCTTGTTTTTTATCCTTCCCTCTCTGCACACACAGTATATATGTGAATGCATTTTCGCTTAGGAGAGAGAAGTGTGATGGTTATCAACAAAAGGACTTAAACAGAAGTTCAAGCCACTAGCCAGAAGCAAAATTGATTTAAATTTTGGATTGTGTCTCCAAATGAATAGATGTTACAATTATCGATTCCATAAGAACAGGCAGTGTATGTGAGGGATACACAAAACACTGCCTCGTTATATAATAACCCTACATTCTTCTAAATTAGACCTGATACTAAACACAGTAAGCACAATTTTACTTTAAATTGAATGACTAACAAAGCATTGTTTTGAAACTGCACTGTCTAACCGAGAAGTCTTTGGCACTGCTGAAGAAATTGTACACCAAACTAATACTTACTATCGTACTCTACTGCAGCAATAAATAGTAATAATTAGCATACAGGGAAGTCTTGAAAATATTTGTAGGCCAAGATGTGCCTGCTAAATATTCTCCTAGCCCAACATTTAAAGTAGCCACAAAATCTTCTCCCAAAGCCTTGTGTGATGAGAGCAAAGCAGGGAAGAGGGATGTTGCATCTCTGGATCATAGCTTTAAAATAAGAGAACACCTTGGAATATATTTGTTAAATAGTCCAAAGCATAGATATTCAACCTTTTTGTCAAAGAAAGGACTCAGATAACCTAGAAATACTGAAGTTATTAAGAAATCAGTTATACCAAATGCTAAAACACTGAGAGTCAATCATATTTTAGATCATAGCATATGTTTTCAAATGTAATTTCCTACTCGACTTGTTTAATATTGTTAGCAATATCATGAACATATTCATAAAACATCTAGTTTTCTTTTAGCATGAAATAAACCTAATTTAGATAAAAATCCTTGTAGTGTCACCCTATCCTTTACAGATTAAGCTCTTTGGCATTATAGGAGAAATCATCTGCTACATACTGGCATCAAGCAAAAGCAGATTCATAAACTCTGCCCTTAATCTGTCTTTCAGTTTTCTTCCAATTAGAAACAATCTTTTGCTGATACTCTAATTAATACTCACACATTAAAATATTAAGCATTATAGCAGAAATCATCTGTTATATTCTTGCATAAAGCAAAACTCGGTTTGTAAGCCCTTGCCCTTAATCTTTCTTTCAATTTTCTTCCATTTAAAAACAATCTTTCCCCAATACTCTAATTAATGCAAATGATATTCATGATTAGTTAGTATTATGCTAATCTGAGCCCCAAATTTACCTAAATCTACATGGTGTTGTCTGAGTACCAGATTGCTTTGGGTTTCTAAGTAAAATTACATTAGCCTGCCAGCTGTACAAAACACCATGATAGAGTAGAAATCCAAGCAAATCATCAAGATTACATTAGTTTTGTTTCTTAATGAACAACTGTTTGCATTAGGGATTACAGACAAATTATGGTTTTCCTCTCTGTACCCAGGCAGCCAGGCATCTGTTGAGAAGTTTCATTTTTTTCCCTGACTATCCCTAAATAGATTGAGGAGAGCTAAGGAAGAGAGATGGGTCTAATATTTCACATAATTAAATTTTTTCCACTACAAAGCAATCACCACTCTGGGGCTCACTGCTAAACCTCGAATTTCTCTCTTCCACTGATGCCTGGAATGCAGGAGAAACCTGAGTGGTTTCTGTTTGGGTTGTTTGGTTTTTTGTATAGAGGTATCAGTCACCTAGCTTCTCCTCCTACAGGAAGCAGATTACGTACTTTAGAGCCATACCTGCTTGCTGCTTCAAGCCAATTTCCAAAAACATGCTGTTGCAATTCCTGCTGCTCTGCTATAAAGTTTGCCATCAAAAAGCATCATGTGTGGAAAACAGAGCATTGGGCTTATGCCTCATTGTCTGTGTTAACAATGCACGCAGGGAAACAAAGCTATGCGAAGTTGGGAGATAATGAACATGGTACCACCAAGACTGCTAATCTTTAAAGTGTGACAATAAAGCACAGTTTTGTGTACGTGCACAATTTAGCAGTCTCTTCAAGTTTGTCCCTGTTTTGTGTCAAACTGCTGTAATGTGCTTGTTATTATGTTCTGCTTGATTTAATTATGCTCCTAGTGTACAGGTTTACTCATTCTTCCATGCACTAATCTCGTCTCCAGAACTCACACTGTGACAGCTCATTATTGTTGGCAAAAATGTAGGACGCTGATAGAACAGAAATGCTCTGATACATTCATCATTGTGTATCAAGACCTTCTGATTACAAGATACAAGTAACGAGTTAATTGCGGATCAATCTGTAGTGTGTAGGATAGTAAAGTGTGGGTAAATCACCATCCGTGTCTTGAATGACAAGACCAAGGAGCACCAAAATAATTCTGGGCAATTTCTTTCCTTATGTCAAACCCTGTGCTAATATTACAACTCCCTTTCGGCCAATCTAGATCATCCGATGTATACAATGGTGCACCAAGCAGCATTTCTACTGTTGTGGAATTTATTCAGAAATTCTACCTGAGTGTACTCCAGAACACAAGCTCCTTTCACTTCCTTCAAATGATCAGTTTAAATACTTTTAATTAATTTAAGCAACAATATACAAAGCAAAAAAGAACTAATTTAAACTGACAGATCTTTTCTATTTGTAGGCAATAATGCGCGTTCCAGATTTCCTCCTGTCTCTTTCAAGTTTCTTACTGCAATCTACTGAAGAAAATGACCACTTTAAATCTGTTCTTATACGCTGACAAATTGAAACAAATCTAAAAATATCTGCATATGAAGCCTCCAACAAATGTTACCAAGGCTCTCATGTTATAAAACTCATTTGAGAGTTTAAGGAAAAGTCTATGCGACTTCTAAAATGCTTTGGAAAAAACTATTTATTAGAATATCTTTGTCTGAAACAGCTGAGCTGCAGTTCCATCTTCACTGGGTCTTACTAAATGCAGCAGTTTAAATTGGAGTAAGATGAAACGAAGCCTTCTACTTGGGAAGCTGCCTAAGAGCTAACACAGATGACTGTTTTCCCCTCCACACTTGTCACATTTGGTACTTCTGTACAGATCATTTATTTTTTGTTGTTGACACTTTATTCAGAAAATTAAACCAGTCACTAAAGTTAGTCAAGGAGAGGACAATCTTTACATTAGATACCAGGAAACTTCCAATTAAACGTCAGTATCATTTGCGACATAGAGATTTACAAATACAAGAATACCAGGCTTCATACTGTGTAAATTAAATTATTCACTCCAAGAATAAATAAGATGTTTCAGAGTTTAAAACTGCCTACAATTTTTGCTGTGGTAAGAGACATTGATAGTGCAATTAGATGGACTGAAAATCTGAATGGCTATGTGCTACTTAGTGCAGACATTTTGTCAGTTAATGATACAACAGTTTGCTTATTGATTTGTGGAAGAACACTAACAGTTAATTATACTCTGCTCTATCACTTCTCAGTGAGATACCTTGAGAAAATTCTCATAGCACAATAGAAAAAACACATCTGAATGAAATGCTCTGAAGATCATTGTATTACTTTAACTCTTGGTAAGAGTTTTCAATAATTCAGAATTGACTGACTATTAAGACATTGACTTTGTTCTAGTGTAAGTTTTTGCACCAGTTATTTGGGCAGTAGTAATGTAATTTACCTGAGGAAGAAAAAAAGGACTTCCTTCTCTCACTAACAAACATTCCGTATATAAGGCAGTCTCAGCCTTAGAAGAAACTCATGAAGTTTTCCCCTCTGGAATAACTTCCAAGTTCATAACTAATCTAGATGAAAAGAGTAGATTTTTATGAAAAGTCATAACACGAAATTGGAGTCAGATTCTTCATTGACAGGATTAAATTGAAAAGCGCACTGGTGTCGTGGTGATGCTGGTGGGAATAAAGTGAAATTGCCACTGAAGAATTTAATAATAACTCAAACAAAGCAAATGGCTAATTGGGTTCAGATTCTGCTACATGAGTCTTCACCTGCCACTCAAACTTGCTAATTATCAATACAAAGAAGACAAAATTCATGGGTTTTAGGGCTATGCTATAGCCCTGCAGAGCTGCAGTTCAAGTCCAGGTGGGAAGTGGAAGCTAGCACTTCTGTACCTGGCATGGGTGCTTGGTGGATAGATGTCATCCTTCAGGTCAGATAGAGATCTTTCCTATTTATAGGCAATAAAGCACATTCCAGATTTTCTTCTGTCTCTTCTAATTTTCTTGTTAATACCTTGACTAATTTTAGTGACTATTTTAATTTTCTGAATATAATGTCAACAGCAAAAAAAAAAAAAAAGTGCATAGAGAAGTACCAAATGTGACAAGCATGGAGGGGAAAACGGTCATCTGATTAGCTCTTAGGCATCTTTCCAAGTATAAGGCCTGGTTCATTTAATAACTTCTTCTAATGTTGAACCCATGAAAATGCATTCAAAAGTAAACTTGATTGGCAGGCCAAATAACCTCACAAAATGTTTATACAGACTTACCTAGGCTGTATTCTCCTTTCTTAGTCTGACTGCTAAATGTACAGAAAAGACTGTCCTATGAGAGCAATGGCTGACGAAATAAGAAACCGTAGTGGCATTGTGGGCAGCAGACAAACAAACATACAAACAATGAGCGCCACCACCGTTGCCCCAGTATCCTCAAAGATGCTACTGAGAAACTCTTGATTTGCAAACACATATGCGGGAACAATAGAGTGGCTGGGAAGCTGAGGCAGTAAGCTCTGCTTGAGAAACATCAGCATGTCTGCAGACATGTTCTGACAGATAAAAACCTCATCTGGCTTTCAGGATGGTGCAATAAATCTCAGTGGTTTCTGAAACTATCTTAAGTTTTACTTAGAGGTAGCACATTGATGCCTTCCTACGTGAAATAAGCATAGTTAGTTTCTTGTAGTGAAAAACTCTTGTAGAATACCCTTTTGCAGTTAACTAACAGGTAATTTTAAAGGTAATTTAAAAGCAGAGCTCCTCAAAACCTGAAAGACAAAAAAAAAGGTAGTTGGAACAAACAAACATGAGTCTGCCAGAGCAAATGAAATATGATTGGTTAAATGGGACAAACTGGCAGTGCCACAATATGAAGATGAAGTATTTCAAATATTAAAGTGGTTTAGTTTAAAATTCCAATATTAAAGGATTCAGTTTGATCCTCTATTCATTTTTTTAAGGGGAATATATCCACAGTTCTCAAGACAAACAGGTTTTGATAACAGTTTTGGTTTACAGAGTGCTTGCTCTAAATGGAAGACTACATAACTTTATTGGATGAAATTTATTACATGGAAGAAATTAGAAGTCTTTATTATATGGAAGAAATGAAATCCCTTATGTCACATTTCATGAGCACTAGGAAGACTTACAACCTGTCTAACCCCTCTGTGCACATTCTTTCCTTGACTCTACAAAGAATTCATTTCACTTCCATTGGAAGGTAATATTCTTTGAGATTCCCTGAGAAGCAAGTCACCATTTAAAAAGATGCTGCATAGAAAATCTCCCCCATCAATACTTAATATCTTTGAGAAACTGACATTTCACAGTGGCAGTTTGAGATTTGACATTTTACGTAGAAATTCTGCTTAAGAAAATTGATCCATCATTGCATATACTTGCTAGCGCAAGGCCAAAGAAATTCTGAATAGCTGTAGTAAAATTTTCAAGACATTTAATGGTATCACTATGTAACTGCACAGAGTGGTAACTTTGTTAGTAGAGGTTGATAAAGAAGACAAAACTTACTGTCTAATTATGTTGGGTTTAGAGGTTTTAAAGAGCTAATTTTATTTGTTCTCAATGCAGTTTTTACTTCCTTATACTGCCTTCATCACAATGTTATAATCTGAGACACACTATGTCAGTCATAGCTAATACCTAGCCATCTCTTAGTTCTAGCAAGTACTAAGGGATTGACTTTCTCACCTTTTTTCCACTAGTAACTTCTATTTCTAATTTAAATAGCAAAAACAAATTTCAGAAACCTTCACCTATCTGTCTGTATTTTATGTTTTCCATTTCTTTACTGAAGTTACTTTAATTCAAGATTGTAAATCCAATGTCTTAACATGAGGAGTCTGAAAATAAAGAGTAAATATGTTTTCAGTTTTGACAGAATTTTCAATCTATCAGTATCAGAGTGTAGAAAATTCAGCTTTATTTCTTCAGAACTTTCACTCGATCATCAAATAACATCAGAGAACAATTATCATACTTTCTGGCTAAAAACCTACCTTTTTTTTTTTTAACATAAGAAAAAAAAAGATTTGGCACAAAGAAAAGAAATATCTAGAAAAAACAGGAAAGTGAAAGAAGAGACTGCTAACTTCAGAATAGAAAAAGCAACTTTACTGTGAGTTGCATAAGATTTCTTTAGGTCCTACAGGAGATTCAGCTATAGCAAGGTGCCATCACCTGCTTGGTACATGCATTTTCTCAATCATAGCATATGTTCAAATAAGTTACAAAGGAAAATTTTTATTGAACAGATGCTTGAAACGCCAATGTTAATTGCATCTTCAATACTTGTATGAATTACAGACACGTTATATAAAGAACAACTGCATTAAACATTAGAAATGAACATTTGTTCAAGATTTACTCTTCTCCAGACAGATCTTTCTGATTTTAAGCAATTTAATTCTAAGAGATACTAAGTATACATAGTACCTGAGCCAGATACTTATTATAGACTGAAATGTAACTGTTCTGAAAAAAATAAAATACTTACAGTGTCTCATAAGCATACATGGCATGTCTTAAAAAAAACATCTTTGGGCTAATCATTCAGAATAACCACTACATAGTTAATAAAGGGTCTTGTAGTAAGGTATGTACACTGTTTGCATTTTTGTGTAAGTAAGGAAAACTGAACAACAGCTTACGAATATAACCTCGAGCTAATCCTTCCTTTTATCCACTCCTCCCTCTGAAATTTATAGAATTAGGATATTGTGTTCTAGGTCCATGAATAAGCACAGCATGTTCAATATGTCCACAGTTATACTGACATTTGTTTCTAAATCATTTAATTAAAAGTCATTATTGAGAACAAAGGATTCATTAACAAGCTGTACTATCTGAACAACTGATAGAGTTGTTGTGTTATGAATACCATTTTAATTCAAATTAGAAAACTGCACAGATGTGCTGCTGCAAAATATTGACATACTGCAACTCCCCTGGAATGTGATTAACATTCGTCTTAAACCAAAAAGCACATTAAAACCTGGATTTACTAATAAATTTAGGATTGGAGTAATTCTTTTAATGCTGAAGTATAACATCTAAATTGTTATTATTTTTACCTCTATTTGGCATCATATGTCCTATTAATACAGCTTTAATACTAAGTAAAATTTCTCTTTTCAATAATATTTCTTTCTGGAAGCAAAAATATAGAGTAGAATAGAAAAAAATGATAAAATTTGTAACGACAAACCTTTTGTTCCAAGACTTTGTTATGATTTTTTAATCATAAGATCAAGTCATTAAGTGGAAGGAAATGTGCAGTATTTGCAACAGTTCGGAATGTTCCACGTGTCTCTGGATTGTTCTTAACACAAACCTGTGATTTCAATACTTTTTTCCCAACAGTTTTGAATAGACAGACTATTTTTCATTCTCTATCTCTACAGTACATGCATGGGTATATGTGTACAAAAACATGATTTACAGATTAGGAAGAAGTGATTTTTTAGAACATATTTTTACACTCTATAGATTTGCATGCAAATGATCTGACAACCAGAAATGTATATTCAGACTTTGAAACAGATTTAGCAAAATAACTGACTTGTAAATATTTGGAAATTTTTCCCACAAGAAAAAGACCAACAGCCTAGTAGCAATACCGCAAAGTTTTGTAAATAGCTACTTAGATGTAAATTTTTAAACCTGTAAAATCAATGACAAAACACCATATGACTGTAATCCCAAACTAGTCCTTTATGAAACTACCCATTAATGAAAAGACAGTAAAAAATATCTAGTATACCTATAGATATCATCCTCTTAACCAATTTCATCATCGTTCCTTCTCACTTTGTAAATGGAGATTTTTCAATTAAAAATTGTAGAGTATTTGCCAGCTGTACTAAACAGCACTTGATATATAAGTTCTGTCTCTTCACTGAATGTGTTCTTTCCCTCACTACAAAGTTAAATGCAAAAATAATATGATGCATTACATCACATCACATCACATCACATCACATCGATCAAAAAGGCTGAGATAAGTTAAAAAATCCCAGTATATTTAATATTATTTAATACAAGTTTACTTTTGTTTGCACTTGGTTGTTCGTTGCATTCTCAGTGAAACTCTTACCCTCTTGTATTTTCATAAACATATCTGTATGCAAGAGAACACAGATGGAGAGAGTGTGCGGTTTCTGTTTGTTTAGGTTTTCTCGAATTCCAATCAAATTGTTATTATTGCAGCTAAATAAAAGAATTTGAATGAAATAAACAGTAAAATAGGAAAGAATAGAGTAGTACTACAATACCACAGGTGGGTTACACAGGCTTTACTTACTAAACATTCATTCCACTTAATTTAAAGCAAAAGACAGAATGTTATTTTTCAGAGAATAGTTTCATTTAAAAAAAAAAAAAAATTAAATGAAGCTGCTATTTTAGGAATATTCAAGCTAAATCTAATGTTGAATATCCATGCTTCAAGATAATTATAAAGTAGATAGCTTGTCTAAGTTTTGCAATGCTGCATGTCACAATAGCATTTGTTAATGAACTCTTTTATTAAACTATGAGTAACCATCTTAATACACTGTTTCCTTTTCCCCACAAGGCACATGCAATTCAAGGTTTACAATCACTCAGGAAAAGCAGACGCAGAAAACTAAAGAAGTCTGCCTTTACTGTGTTTTTTTTCACTCAGAGGTCTTAAGGTTTTCTTTATACTGCATGCTCCTGATAGGAATTTAATATAAAAAAATATACAATAAACTCTGTGGTATTATTTGGTATTTTATGACATTGAAGCATAAGATACTTCTTTGGATTTACCTCAGATTCTACAGCTGCAAATTTATAAATCAGAAATATGATGCACAGGTAAACTATCATTTGATTTTCACCCATACTTAACATTCAAACATTTTTAAACTCTCCTTCTGAACTGTGCATGAAACAGACAATCGTGACAGTGAATATTTACATTACCTGTATTTTACAGATTACTATTCAGGATAAAGTACTGCATGGAGCGAAAGTATTGATTTTCTTTTCCCTTTGGAAACAATGCCAGCTTACTGAAAGCTATTCTTAGAGAAACTTTTATTAAACTTAAGACATGCTCCTTAAAAAAACCCAAGCCTTTGTACCTGCAATACTAAGGAAATCTTCTATGCAAAATTTCGTAGTATCCACATCTAAACATCTGTCAGACACTTACAACAAAAAAAGTCTGATTAAAGATCTAAACATGAATCTAAATATAACACTATACAGTATAACTCCCAGAAAAAAATAGTAGGCTCATGAAATAGCTTTTTATCATTTACTCTCCTCCTCTGCTTTTTCTAAAGTTACATGAATATTCATACTGCAGTAGCTCAACAAGTAGCAAAGACAGAAAAAGCTTCCTTCTGTGTCTTCAAAAAGTACAGAAACAATCACAAGTAGTAAGCAATTTAAATCAAATACTCCCTTCAGGTATGATACCCTCACTGAAGGCACGTATCAACATCCACCTTTGGAAAGATAATGAAGTCCTTGCAAAGCAGTGTAGGAAGTCAGTTATAATCAGAAAGCTGCCTTCTGTCCAGGCACTGAGACGTGCTATCCACTGGTGCTCCCCAGATCCTCTGCCCAAGAATAAAGTGCCTATTGTCTCAGCACTGTACTAATTGTGAAAAAGCAGCCCAGGCAGTAAGCATAATCATTATACAGACAAACAAGCAAAGGCAATCAAAGAAGGAATGAAAAGGGTAAAAATACACGACCAGACAAAGCAACCCAAGAATGAAATTAATATTCATAATGGAATGCTAGCCAGCAGAAGGTCCCATTCATGGCATGGCTCTTGCATACAAGAGACCATTGTCCACACGCAACAAATTCAGTATATGGAGAAAACTTCATGTAGCTCTGCTGAGGAGAAAAGCTTTTCGTTACCAAAATACTTGCTCCTGGTCCCACTGTTTTAATTAAATAAAGTTTGGGTCTCCTCACCCAAAGTCAATTTAACATTAAAAACATTCTTAACATTTAAAAAGTTGTCTCTTAGGGTCCACCCTTCTCTCAGCTCTGTAAGGTTTTTTTTTCCACCTCTCCGCTTTCATTTGCAGCTGTATAAATATGAACAAAAAAGCCATGCTCGTCCAAACAAAGAAAAAATGGACTGAATATGCATATCCTCATTAACTAAATTTAATTATGACAAGCGGCATATTAATCAGTAGTTGCTCCAGTTACTGCATTCATTGGAAGGGAGGAGGACTCCAAATTAAGGGGAAGCGTGGGGGACAATCGCATACTGATTAGGAGGCTGTTCACAACATGATACAATGCACTTTCTAAATAATTATTCTGAGGAAACAGAATAAAGAGGCAGATTGCTCTATTTTTAAGACCAACTCAAGAACAATTAGCCAAGAGCATGATGACAAGGCTGCTTTCTTTTTTCCCGTGACTGCTTCCACCTCCACATTCTCACACCAACTAGATTGGCAAGCACCGCAGAATTTGCATTTCACGCGACAGGAAAAAAAAAAAAAAAAAAGAAAATTGAGAGAGAGGAGGAAAAAGAAAAAATAGAAAGAAAAATCCAGTGGTGTCCTTGCTGCAGTTTTAAAAATAAGGCCCATGACACAAGAGCAGAGAAATGCTGTGTAGCTGGCTGTGATGTTTAGGATCTCTGCAGAGCCACTGAACTGGAGCTGGAAACTTTGCACACTCTGAACTTTGCAGCACGTGGATTGCAACAGTGAAGGAGGAGTTCGGAAAGGAAAAAAAAGCTTTCAGGGAGGGGAAAAAAAAGTTATCACACCAACTTACCATCCACCAGGTCCTGGCTGACATGTCATAGCATAGCTGCCATTTTATGGAGCTGTCCGATGCTTTCCCTGCCATTACGCTGTCAGCAACCTTCATCAGATGCAGCTCAATGGAAGATAAGACACCTAATCAAGAAAACATCAGCAGTGGCTTGCTGGGCTACATGTAGGCCAATCCTTATCACACTGCATCATGGGAAAAGCTCCTTTATTAGCAAGAACTCCAACCTCACTGATATAAAGACAAGGATCAGGTTTTTTTCCTTTTTTTTTTTTTTCTTTTTGTCTGAAGGGATTGGTGAAACTAGCCAGCGTTCTTTGTGTATCATGTGTACATCAGTTTAGTATCTCGCAAGTGGGCGGCTAGCTGCATTGCTGCGCTATGCAGGCTTATGTTTATTTGCATTTTTCTCGGTTGTATATTGTTTGACGCGGTTCGTGGTCAGCTCCGGGCATAAGAACGGAGGGGAAAGAAACTGCTCTGAATTAGTATCTCCCCTAACTGGGACAGAGCAGTTTCGCTGACACGGTGGGGGCCTGGTTTGGATGTCACAAGCGCATGTGCTTGTGCACATGCACCTACACACTTGCACATGGACACACACGCATGCATAGGCGGGCGCTCCGGGGAACACACAGGTAGCAGCTGCAGCTGGATGTAGCAGGGGTTGCCAAAGGCTACAAACTCTGTTCTCCCACTGGACATATGGAAACAGTTTAACTCTTTGCAATCAGCCTTTAACAAGAAATAGGAAGGCTGGTAAGTCTGCACAGGGAGTAGGGAGGGGATGTGGTTAGGATTTCAGTGCCACAGACTTTTCCTCCCCTCCCTTCCCATGGATGCTCATGATATCCTCTGCTTCGGATGATCTAGCTGGGAAGGGGGAGGCGAGGGGGCGGGTAACTATTTCAGGCATTGCTCCCTCCTGCTCCACAGCTTTGGGTCATCTGCCTGTTGTACCTACTGCCCGCAGGGAGAGAAGGCATTCTTCCTGCCAGGTTTTCCATGCAAGGTTTTTTCCCTAATGAAAATTTTGCGATTCCCTAAAGGAAGGGCTGGCTTAGAAGAACAAATAATTCTAACTTTATTTTAAGCTGTGGAAAAGGAAAAGTATGTATATAAGCACACAGAGGAAATCAGTAAACCCTGGCTCACATTAAAGGGGATATACGGAAAGAACAGGATTTGCTAGTCTTGGCTGAAGCAATCAGCATAGGTTTTACCGCTGCATTGCGGATCCTACATGTGCTTTAGCTACAAGTCTCTCTTTAGCTAAAAAACCCACACACCTTTCAGAAATTGTCTTTTTAAAATGATCACATTGAAATAATAACTGTAAACAAGTAAGTATTTCACATGCTTAGCATCTCTCGCCTGATCCTGTTTTCAGTTTACAATCTTCCACATTCTGCTCTGTAATTTATACTTGAAAAGTCTTTGCCACCGGCAGGCTCCTTGCACCTGTTTGCCATGAGCCCTAAGTAAGAATCCAGGATTATTGGTTTATGGAGGTACCACACTATGGCATACACAGCCCCCATCAGGACTCCTCATTGCTGCATCTCTTCTTTCCCATGCGTGTGTTTGCCTCTTTCTCCACTCCCTCCAGCCTTTTTCCCTTCCTCGAAGATCACATCCAGGGTTAATCACTCATGCAGCTGATAGCGATTGTCACTTTGGTGCAACACTCTCACTGATAAATGGGAGTACCCATGCATGCACTTCTTTGCTGTGGGGTGGGCAGTAGGTATATCTGGCACGGACCTACAGTCTTCAGCTAACTGTCAGAGCTGGCTTTCATGACCCATTTAATTAGGTCCTGAAACAGTGACAGCACCTAAAGAAATTACCCTCTGAGCAAGTTCAGACCTCCAGCAACAGAACAGCTCTGTAGCAGCACAATGCGCATCAAAAGATTAAGAACTGTTTTCCTTTCTTCATGTGTGCCACTGAGTTCAGCTTGCTGCCTCAGTTACTTGTTTTAAATACATTGATGAGGTCAGCATCAAAAAAGCCAGACATAAAACTAATGGACAGTCTGGACATCCCAGTCCCCTAAATTTATGTAACTATTTTTCTAGAAGAGTTCTTTACGATAGATAAAGATGTTTCCTTCTTTTTCATTTCAGTTAGGTCACAAGGATTTATAGAAACCTGAGGAAACTTTGGATTATTGCAAGATCTCCCTATGGTCAGGTGCTGTGGGATGGCTCAGCACACTTACAGTGCACAGGAGGCATTAACTCACTCTGGCTCAGTCTCTAAATCCTGGTCAAACAGCTTGGCTTTGGGATAAACATTATAAGGTGTGCAGACCACCAGCAGCAGAGTTTCATCAACTTGTTGCTAGGCAGTGTACAATCAAGACATCCTAAATGGTCCCAATCTGAAACTCTCCCATGGCCTTCACTAGCAGGCTCATCATCACGGTAGGACCGCACACAGCATTTGAGCAAGAGGAAGGATGCTGCTGCTCATTTGCACACATTACCCCTAACCTCAGCTAACAAGTACACTTCCCAGTGCAAGGAAACCTGGGACTAATGTGAAGGGGTGGATTTTCCAGTTTCTCAGCCACTGAAGCCTGGTCACAGGTGAAGAGACCAACTGCTTCTGCCACTAATCTGCCTTACTAGGGCAATTCACAAATCCCCAGCAGCACTGTGACGGCTGGGAGTGAGAGACAACACTTTAGGTAATCATGAGCCAGTCCACTGTGCTTAAAAGAGGATAAAAGTTTTATCGCACTATAGCTAGCTGAGAGATCTCAGGCTGCTCTCAGATGTCCAGCTCACTCTCAGATCTCCAGCCCACAGCAGATCCAATCTTGCAGCATCCTCTTCTATCAAGCCCCTTGTGACCAGTAGAGCTGCTCCATTCCAGAGGGACACAGCTCCAGAAGCTTCAAGAAGACTACGCATCACCTGCAGGCACAAACACCACATGGATATCCACTTTTGTGCAGCCAGGAAAGACAGAATTAATGATAAGCCTCCCGTCTGTTGCTGCCTGTTGCCTTCTTGCATTAGCTGAGGGCAGAACAGAGATTTCTGGCACCCAGAAACGTAACGCCTGCAGCGCTGGTCAGTGTACGCTTCCCATACATATGCTGCTCCCATGCCTTCTCCTGCCTCCTGGGAGGTCTGCCTTTCTCCTAGCCATGTCTGTTTCGCAGATGGGATTTTTAAAATGTTGTGATATGTACCATGAGATCTCATCTCCTATGCTGCTTACGCTTCTGAAATATGTAACTGGACAAAATTTTCCAGATGATCTTTTATTTCTTTCAAGAAAAGACAGATTTATGAAGAAAGCATATGGTATTGCTTGTTACATAACAGCAATGCATTTCAAGGTTATTCAAACTTCTATTTTGGTAGAAGAGTGGGGGGGTTTAACTGGAATAACAAATTTTGAAGTGGGCTGGATTTTTCAAGTGATTTGACTAACTCATATTTTTGGGGGGCAAACCACCTTTTTCCACATTTTCAAAGGAATAAAAGAAGACTTCAAAATACAAAATTTGGTAGAACAAAAATCTAGTTCTCATTTAAGTGAAGTAAGATGCAAACAAGTTTGTCCATTTCCAGATACCTGTCTTCCTAACACATTAATAAAATAATTGCCAGCCTGATTTATCCCCAAAGGTCCTGGGTATTGTAAGGTTTGCTTTCCCTAGGCTGGCTCAGCTTTTGACTCTACTTAAGGGGACATTACTGTTTCATGTCCAGGAGGGAGCTAAAGAAGATCATCACTCATAACGAGCTTTCAGGAATCAATTAGTTTCTCTCCATAACATCCCAACACCTACTAATAGAGAGGCTCAAACAAAGAACTCACAATATGCTGCTCTGGAGGATACACAGTACTGGTACAGACAGACTGAGACTAGTATTGTAGATTTAAGTAATTACAGAGAACAAAATCAACGATCAGATTTGGGGACGATCGTGGAACGTTTTGTTTGTCTGTTTTTTAATCTGCTACCAGAAAAGTCCTTGACTGTATTTGGAAGGAAAAAAATTCCAATGATTCTGAAAAATTCCTCTGATTCTTGTAGGTCTAGAGCAGCATTTTTTTTTCACTAGTGGAGAAAGACAGCCTAGCATCCTGATGCTATCCACGATGTGTAGAAGCCCTTCCAGTGTTGGCAATTCCCATTCCATAACGATCAATAGACCTGTGTGCAGACACAGATCACAGCTCAGATTTCCTAGGAAACTTTGTATTAACACAGCCATCATTGTATAGACAACTAACCACAGATCACATGCACATACTGCCTTCCATAGCTCTCACACCTGTGCCCATGCACATTTGCACACACTCAATCCCTGCTAGGCTGAAGCTGGGAGACCAGCCCCAGCTCTTTACTCAGACGTCGGATGTTGCACTGATGCACCAGAGACTTTTAGGTAGCTGTCTGGAAAGCCCCTCCAGTGCTCTTTTGTTTCACCAGGTGCACATACAGCCTTGCCACAGCCCTTCATGGGAAACCCAAAAGGACTGCAAGTCTCCAGAGTCTAGCAGCTCTTGGGAGACATTAATATGCTGCACCTCAGCACGGACTTTTCCTCTTTCCCCTGATGTATTCTGGTGAATATTTTCCATTCATAGTCATTGGTACCTACAAAACCCATTCACATAAAACTCACACAGAGAGATCTTTTATGGCTCCAGGATTTTTCATTGCAATTAAGAGACCAGTATGTGGCTACAAAAGACTGACAACCCACTGTTTCAACTGAATTATGTCCTCTGGAAAATACAGATTTGATGATTCATAATGTGGCAGTGCGTGTGGGAGAAATAATTGCTATTAACTTTGCTTAGCCTTTCTTATTTTTCCCATTTGACATTAGTAAGCAGACAAATCAGGCTTTAAAAAAAAAACTAAAAAAAAAAACCTAAAAAAAAAATCCAAACTCAAAATATCAAACCATATCAGCATTTGCCTAAGAAACATCTTTGCTGACTGCCAGAGTGACGAAAGCTGGTACTCTTAACAGATCCTTTACCAGGAATTTTATCACCAAACATTTCCACTTTAGCACTTTCTTGTGGGTAGACATACTTCTCACTTACAGAGCTCCAGGGTGCCCAAGAAGTGACAGAGTACCTCCAGGAATTTGGAGAGCTCCTGGCTAAGAGGAGCCATCAGCAGCAGTGGCAGCTTCACTGAAAGCAATACAGAAGGCTGATGTGGAGGCTGACTGGTAGTGTCCTTCCAACATTCCTCTTTTTGCTCCCATCACGAGTGCCTGGTAGTCTTCAGGTCAAGCACAGCACTTTTTGGGACAGGCAGAAAACTGAGGCAGATGCCACCAGAGGGTGGACAAGCTGGCTTCCAAAAGTCTTGAGACCCACTTACCAGGCTGTTGACATTCAGGAAAGAAAATAATGCTGAAATATTTTTTTGCAAGTAATGCTGACTAGCAAAGCAAATATGGCAAAGCAGTTAAGTGAAAACTGTTGGCTTTAAAGTACACCAGTCAAACTCAGAGGCATATGTGATGGTTTAATTTGAAACACTAATGAAGCTATAATTTCAATATTACAAGAGAACTGCTGCAGCTTGCGTATACACTTGTGTGCTGTGATAACTTACAAGTTGGGCAGGAGACAGCCACCAGTGGGCATAGACCCCAAACCAGAGGGTTCAACCGTACATTCTAAACCATCCCCAGGAAATGATTAATTTGCATTATTTCAATTGAAATAATTCATGCGCAATAATAGAGCCAATGCACAATAAATCAAAATGCTAAAATTCTACTGAATTTATTTTTTTTTAAAGTATGCAATGTAGTATGTGACATTTTCTCTTTCTAAAAAATTTCTCCAAAGGAAAACCATTATTCAAAGATGGAGGTGGAGTTACACTTGACATTTGCAAGAAAAAAATGTTTGATATTTAAGAATTGTGTGTCTCACACAAGTGTTCTTTATTCACTAAGTGTCATGTTTCATGAGGAGGGTGGCCGTTAGTGTTCGGTACAGGATAATACTTCATCCATTTCATCTGTGGATTGAATTTCATCCCTAGGAGCTATACAAGAATCATAGAAATCTGAATTGTATCCCCTGAGATTCAGTTCCAAGAAGCCCAGTAATGAATGGAAGTCATTATGCTGCTTGTTCACAATCTCCTAAGAGGAAGAGATGGATTCTTTTTACCTTCTCTTTGAAGAGAGCAGGATACTGATAGGCTTCAGCAAACACACTGCACTTCTGTAACTGGATGCGAAGCAAGCACTTTGCTTACAGCACATCTCCAGTTCAGGGTCTGATGAAACAGCCTTATCTGCCAGGACCAAAACACCTACTTGGTGCTCTCTGTATGTTGGCATAATCAACAGTACAATGCAGAGGGCTCTAGGGAAATCAGTGCCCTTCCCCCAGACTTCACTGTAAATCTGGCCAAAAGCAAAAAGGAAAAAAAAAAAAAAAAAAAAAAAAAAACCAAACTCACTGCTCCTCCTTCCTAGGGGACTATAAGCAATTAAGCAATAAAGGTCCATCCTGCTGCAGCAACTCCTTGCCATTTCACTGCATAGCTGTCCCTTTTGTGCAACTGTCCACAAAGACAGCAGCACCACGCTGTGCCGTCATAGCCATGCCAAGTGCACCCAGGGTGGCCAGGGGTGATGGGAATACTGTTGATCTTCAAAGCCAGCACCTGTCTCTGAGACAAGCACACCACTTGTCCTGTTCAGAAACCATATATGCCAGGCACATATGAGTTCCCAGATGGCACTACTGCTACTGTTCTCTCAACTAGGTCTATCCCATGTCTTGCACATCTCACAATTTAAAATCAGTTCTTGACTTCTCCGGCATAACTCAGTTTATCACTGGACATATTAAATGATATATAGCATTTAATAAGTCTAGATAGTCTTCATTTCATATGCTTTGGAAGTTAATTATCCTAGGAAAAAAAAACAACAAGTTGAGAGATTTTCTTCTTGCTTTAACACATCCCTATAGCATTTCAGTTCATTTTGCATTCGCTTTCACAGCTTTAATTGCTCCCAATATATTTTCTTATGTTTAGCATAGGAGGTGGTTTGACATAAGGGGAGGCTAGCTCCAAGGCTTTTGCTCTCTTTTTTCCCTTCTAACACAGGTATTCCCTTTGGTTGTAACCAGTCAGAGGCGGTAACCTTTAGCTCCCAGTTTGATAGACTTAAGATCTTTGCTACTGATTTTGCAATTCTGTGTGTGGGCTTCTGGGGCCACCCACCCTGAAGTGAGCAGGCTTGTCCCTGAATCCACAGTCACCACACACATTGACTAGGCTGCTTTTCTTCTATCAGCTCATTAGGTGGGAGGACTACTTATTACCGGGTAACTCTTAATATGGCAGACCATACTTGAGGTGGAAAGAACATGATAGGAAACTGTCTGAGGGACAGGGTTATTTCTGTGTGGCTGAACACCAGCTCCAGGCCCTGACAGCACATGCTTGATGATCCTAGCGCAGAAGGACTGGGAATGGCGAGTGTTTGGTTGGAGTACTTGGGAAGGGACTGGAGAGGGTACAGCTAGAGCAGAGAATATGGTCTCCATCAGTTTTACTTGATGAAACAAAACTTCTCAGGAAACAAAAGGCAGAGAAAGGGAGGGAACTCTTCCAAGTGGTTTCTTCCAAGTACACTTGTATTTAGTTCCTGTATTTCATTCCCTTTTTTTTTTTTTTTTTTTTTCTGTGGTGATGTAAAATGGGATTGTTGTTAGTTGGACATGAGACACAGTCAATAGTGACTCCTTGGGCCTGCGAGCATCATGCAACTGTGTTGCTGAGACTAACATAGGGGTATTGGTGTAGCTACTGGCTTATCTCTAAGAAAGACTTATGATTATCTTAATTTCACCTGGTTGTTCGGGTAGTAATGGTCAATGATTTCCCCACAAAGAGCATTTTCATGCTTTCTCACATCCTCTTGCAGTTCACAGCCCAAAAGCCAGTTTTGTTTGTGAAAAGAAAACTACAGGGGCAGCAGTTAAGCTGTATGTATTGCTTGGCATTGCTACAGGACCGCAGTTGATCTCATCCAGGTAAGAAAAAGAGGAGAACAGGTCAGGGCTGAAGAAAATCTCTTCTGTGGAAGATCTAGGAGTTCCATTTCCTGTTAATGCCCCTGGATTCATTGATGTTCTTGAAAGCATCTTTCAGAAAAAGAGATTCTCCTTATTTTGTGTTGATTGTAATTATAATCCTCTCCAGATACTAGGTAAGACTTCTGACTTCACTCAGCACTGCGTTGAGCCAGGCCCAGCAGCACCCTGTGATGGATACTAATGCACTACTCAGATGACTTCCTAGCTCCAGGAAGGCAGGACGCACAGGAGGCTTCTAAAGAGCATTCAGCATTATTCTCAGCACCGTTGAGTCTGCTGCTGCAGACGGTTGAAGAGGTTGTGCTATTCAGGAACTGAGCATACATCTTCCTCAGCGTAAGCATGATTCCTTTTCAGTCCTCCAGCAGATCGCCACTACTAGTTCCATGCAGGAGGTATCTCTGTAATGGAATTTTGCTCATGATGTCTTTGCAAGTCTTTTTGTGCCTGATTGCCTGTTCTGTTGTTAGAAAGTTTGTATCTGTCACAATCTTCTCTTCAGTGGGGTGGGTGCCCACACATTCCCCTCTGCTCTACTCTGTTTGGCAGCTGGTAAGTTGGTACTGTCCTAACAGACATGCCGATTTTAGACCATTATTCCTCAGCTTGGAGTCTGTGGTAGGCAAGCCAGGTGGACAAAGGTCAATGCAGACATATTTTCCCTGGAGTTTTGGTGCAGTGCAGGACTAATTGCAGGATCATTGGACCTCCAATCGGTATCAGTCTTGTGCCAGAGGGGAGAGTTGCATTTTCACAACACAATCACTAGAAGGACTGGGTAGTTTTCAGTATCTCAGACTACAGGCATATGAATTTGGTACCCATCCATATGTACTGAACGTTAGCAATGCCTCGTACTGTACTGTTGTGATTTGATACAAGTTTTGGCCAGCTTGGATCTTCTTTTCATATTCATCTGTTCCTGTGCCTTCCTTTTATCCATCCATGAGTTAGTGTAGAGATAAAGCATTAGCCACTTCTCCCGCTCAGCAGTATCTAAAGCCAGTTGGATGGCTTTCACCTCTGCAAACTGACTCAATTCACCTCGTCTTTCAGCAGCTTTGTCGAGTCTCTGTGTGGGACTCCACACAGCAGCTTTCCACCACTCATGTTTTCCCACAATGTGACAGGAATCATCAACGAATAGGGAATATTGCTTTGCATCATCTAGCAGTTTTTTATGTGGTGGGGCCTCCTCGGCATGTGTCACCTCCTCCTTCTCTGTCAACATCCAAAAACCTTTGCCCTCTGGCCAGTTTGTGATCACCTCCAAGATTCCTGGGCAGCTGGGGCTGCATATGTGAGCCCATTGTGTTATCAGTGCAACCCACTTACTCCACGTGGCGCCAGTTGCACAGCATGGTGTGTAGAGGAGACCCTCCCTTTGAACATCCAGCCCAGCACTGGCAGTCGGTGTGCCTGGAGGAGCTAGCTGCACTTCAGTCCTGACCACTTCCAAGGCAGCTCAAACTCCTTTATACGCTGCCAAGATCTCTTTCTCAGGTGGAGTGTAGTTGGCCTCAGATCCTTTGTATCCCCAACTCCAAAACACTGGAGGTTGGTGGTGTGTCTCCCTGGCTGCTTTCTGCCAGAGGCTCCAGATAGGACCATTCTTTCCAGCTGTGGTGCAGAGCAGTTTTAATCTCTTGTTCTGCATGGACTGGCCCAAGGGCTACAGCATGCACTATTTCCCATTTAACTTGTTCAAAGGCTTGTTGCTGCTCAGGACCCCATTCAAAATGGTTCTTCTTTCAGGTCACGTGGTAGAGAGGACTCATCATTCTGATTGCTATAAATCATCTCTACCACAGCTAATTCCCTCAGGTCCTGAATATCTCTCCCCATGGTGGTCCACTTGCCTGGGTGACATGTAACATCCTTGAAGCGGCACCTTCCCTTCATGCCTGACAGGAGCTGCCACCAGAGGCTGAGGGATTGTGTCTTGTTCCCAGTTGCCTTGTCAATGTCCTCTTCCCTAGACAGGGATCCCAGGTGTTTAGCCTCCTTCCCCTCCAGTTCCAAGCGACCAGCCCCATTACTCCAGCACTGGAGCAGCCAGGTGATAATCAGCTAATCTGGGTGATAGCACATATCTTGCAGATCACTCAGGGGACAAGGATTAGGAGATGGGTAATCAATCATCTTTGGCTCTTCCTCCTGTTCTCATGATGGCCCTGGCTCCTCTTCATCCCTCACTACATGAACTGATTTTTTTTGTGTATTTTTTTTCTGTACAGGGGCAACTGGTACAAGATGATCATTCAGTAGATGATCAGAGAGCTGAAGTACCTGTTGTATAAGGACTGGTTGAAAAAGTTGGAGTTGTTCAGTCTGGATAAGATGGCTCCAGGGAGACCTTATTATGGCCTTCCTGCACCTGAAGGGGGCCTACAAGAAAGCTGAGGATGAACTTTTTACAAGGGCTTATAGTGATAGCATGAGGGGTAATGACTTTAAAGTAGAAGATGGTGGATTTAGATTAGGAATTAGAAATACAATCTTCATTTTGAAGCTGGTGAGACACTGGAACAGGTTTCCCAGAGAAGCTGTGAATGTTCCATCACCAGATGTTTTCAAGATCAAGTTAGATGGGGCTTTGAACAACCTGCTTTGTGAGAGGTGTCCCTGCCCATGACAGGCAGGGTTGGAACTAGATGATCTTTAAGTACCCTTCTAACCCAAATCATTTTATGATAAATACAAATATTTACATATCTAATTTCACTTCAGATGAGAATAAAAGATTTACAACAAAGATTATTGCTTATATTTTCGGAGACACTCTGCACTGACTTCTCCTAGTATTTTCTCATCATTAGTACTAGTTTAAAGCCAGGCTAACAGATAACAAGAAGCATCTGTCTGCAAGGAATCATAACAGAATGGGGATAGTGCTAATGTGGCCTCATAAGATACAGTATTAGGATTCATATCATCAAACACATGAATCAACACACTCTAAAAAAATAATTTGCTGGTAAAATTTGCTGAGCGCAGTGATAAAGAAAAGACTGATACAGTTAATAAATTGGACCTAATTCAAAACAATTTGCCTTGTTAGAGCCAAGGGCAAAGTCATACACGGGAACAAAGAATGCAGCTAATTATGGGGAACTTTACCTTGAATTTATAACTATAGTGGGAAAAATCCTGGAATGATTTTGCAGCAAAAAAACACTAATACAATCATTGAGTGAATAGTTGGCAGACCAAGACTAAGTAGGAAGAGGATTTTAATTATGTGGATGGCATTGACAATAATAAAGCTCTTCCTGAAATTTCATGTCTGTGTTTGTATAATGCCCATCAGCAAGACTGTAAGTAAGTGCATGCTCACTTAGATTATGAAACAAATATATGGCTTACAAGGAAGTTTAGGTAAAGAATATGCTGACTGCTCAAGGATTCTTCCAGTTAGAAAGAACAGCACAAGTCCAATACATTCAAAGAAAAAGCTTAAAATTCCAAGTTGGAAAAGAGGACAGATAGAAACTGGGATTGAAAAAAAAAAGTGATAAACTAACTGAAGGATCAGACTCCCAAGGTAAGTGATGAATTTCCAGTTTCTTGACACCTTCAAGAACGTTCTTCTAGGAGACTGCAGAGGAGCCAAATGAAATTATACTGTCTATTTTTCATAAGCCTGGTTAAGATATTGACTTTATAACATATTTATGCATCTGATGTGACAAGGGAGTGAAGACTATAAATTCCAGAAAGAAGTTCAGTAAGACACTGCAAATGCGGCCTTGATGTTTACACAGACACAGGCTAGGTTATTGATCTGCCAGCCTGAGCTCTTGAAAGGAAAAACTGGAAAGAGAGCAGAAATTTTACAGTTATCTCAGAAAACCTGTTGTCTGTACTACGATTGATTTCCACATTTTATCTTCTTTCCCCAGATCTCCAAGAATAACAACCCTTACAGATCTACAATGCAACTAATTAGCATGGGAGGAAGAAGATACGTTTTGGTCAATATGAATGAAGTATTTGGAGAAAGACTACTTCTCAACAGCAAACACGTATCACAGTACATTAATCAAACTTTTCTTTTTGTCTTCTGAAATGACAATGTTCCACCCTGTGTGTGTGTGTGAAACAGCACACTTACATGCTACTTGAGTGATTTTGTGGTGTATATAAGCAAAAAAAGAATCATTCCATTCCATTCCATTCTCTAACTTCAGTTAGCATGAGAGTTGGCAGTAAGGTTGAGAGTACAAGACTTCCACTGTTCCTGTCTTTGCAGGAGTACAATATGGTCACTTTAGATAAAAACTCTGTTTTTCTCTTCAAAGCAAGGTTTATCTCTTCTAACAGTCCTCTTCCTCATTTACTTTGCAATCACAACAGACACCAAATATGATTTAGAGAACGCTCTTTTTTTAAATCACTCCAATGATTTCTGATTTTACTGTCTAAAAACAATAATGAGTTATATGGTTAAGAAAACTTGGGAAAACTTCAAAATTTGTTGTTTTTTTTTTAAATTCAGCAAAATATAAAAAGATTAACTAAAGCTGCAATCTCCTGCTTGAGCGCCGTTGTGCGTATTGCCACATCCTGTGACAGCAGCAGGGGCTGTAATTCCATTCTAGATTCCCAGAGCTCCCAGGACATCCAGAGCAAAGCATCCCCACTGCTGCTGCCTAAGGAGCATTCTGCTTGCTTCCCTCCTGCAGCACACCAGAGATCCTTCCAGTTATTCAGGCATTTGTTGATTCTGAAAAAATAATGATACTAAGGAACGACAAAAGTGCAAGCAGGTGGAAGGTTGAGAGCTATTATCTGCATGTTAAAACAAACTGTCAGGAATTAAAAAAAATAATTAAAAAAAATATGTACCTGTCTTCACCAACATTTACCTTTCTACAGTCACATCTCAAAAAGCATGTCTCAGAAGACAAGGCCATTCTAAATAGACAGTAGATCCTTTTCTTTGGAATAGGGTTATTTTTTGTGTATTAACAGCACTTCCAAAGTGACTTTAAAAAGTGGGGTTCCATCTTCTCAGAAAATAACATTGCAATTTTATGTTTCTGTATAGATGACAGACATTTTACAGCCCAAACGTTTTTTAAAAAAAGCAAAAAGTCACAAGAGTAAGGTACACTTCAGTTGCAATCTGTCCTTCAGTTATGATATGTCTGAAATTGGACACCTGGCTACTTCTTTCCACAGACATTGTGGAAAATTGTTCTCTCATTACACATTCATCAGGTTATTGAGCACAAATGAAGAGCCTAGAGAAATCTCAGTATTTAGGAAGTCCAGCAAATATGAGTGTTAAGACTGCTCAACTCTGAATTTTGTAGCAAAACAGTCTAATTTAGAGATGTGAACAATGTCAGCATAGTAAGTTAAACTTACCTATCCACAGTATACAGAAAGCTAATCCATATGCAACAGGATTTGCAGATATTACTTGCATTCAATATTTAACTTAAGGCAAAAAGCGCGATATTTGTATTTTTACTTAAAGTCTGTGTCACCAAGGCATACTTTTTTTTGATTGCTTCCCCCTTCGTTACTTAAATCAGATGCTGCTGCCAAAGAGCTGCAGTGTGAAATTTTCTGAGAAGCGTATTACTCATTTTCTTGTTCAAATACACTCAAACCCACTTTATTTTCACAAGACAAATCATTACTTTTTTTATGAAGTGGGAAAAAGGAAGATACTTATTTTTCGATCTTTTTAACTTCCTTTTGGCAGTATGAGGATAGCAAGTAAAAGCAGATATTCGGTGACGTCTTAACTGGAAATGTTAGAAAACAAAAGTCAATTAAACAGATCAGCTTGTTGAATTCTCTGATTCTCCCTCTCTAGCCTCACTGCAGAAGCATTATTACATGACTGCCTCATCAGATATGAATGTGTGGGACAATAAATCACTTTCTCTTCTTTTCTTTTTCCACCATGTCATATCATTCACTTTAAAGCAGGAACGTCTTTATTACACAGCTACGTATTTCTCCTCCAACTGTAATGATGCCATTGCAGACCTTACATTTCTTTCGTATTTATCACAACATTGCAAATGATAGAAAGTGTCAAGTTTGAAATGTTACACAACAAAGTTATCTTCAGCATCTGTGGTTTTCAGCATAATTCAAAAACCTTTGCATCTCATTTGTCAGAGTATTTTGTGAAAATAAAAAATGACAGCACCAAACCTTTTATCACCTTTAACAACGTCATCCTTAGCATAACTCTGAAGCAGAAAGCACTTATAACCCTACTCTCCATCAGCCATGTAAGCAAAATAAATGGAGACTTGATGCAGTAAAAACCTGCTGCCTGGTCCCTAGAAAAGCATGATAAAGAAGGGAATACTGGCGTTTCAGCCTCCAGTGAAGACACTGTGCGAGTTGGGACTTTGTGAATGGCAACTGCAACCATCCAAGATGTGCTGGAACTACTCAGAGCTAGCAAGAGCACCACGTATCCCAAGGAACAGCTCTAACTTCAATTCTCAGCTCAAGGATATGCACAATCACTTCCTGTAGCCATAACGTAGTGATGGATGCTGCTGTAGTGGGCAAATCCTGCCTGTGTGCCTGCCCCAGATGTGTTTAGGCTGCATCAGTTGAAGGCTTCAGGGAAGGATCCCTGGTGTGCTGCAGGAGGGAAGCAAGCAAGGAGCTCCTCAGGCAGCAGCAGTGGGGATGCTTTGCTCTGGATGTCCTGGGAGCTCTGGGAATCTAGAATGGAATTACAGCCTCTGCTGCTGTCACAGGATGTGGCAGCACACACAACGGCGCTCAAGCAGAGGATTGCAGCTTTCATCTTTGGCACTAAAGCTGCACTCAACTCTGGATTTCGGCATCTAAATGTCTTTGCAAGACAACCAGAGGTCATGCAGAGAACTGGAGGCAGATCTTCTGAGTCCCAAACTTGTGGTCTAACTCAGTGGGTTAGCACCCACTATCTATCAAAAACAGAATATAAAATTTCACCTTTGTAAGGCTCAGATTACTGCGTTGTCTGCACTTAACACCACTTGTAAAAAAAGAGTAGCCTATCAGCCAAATGGCAGCCAACAGACTGTGGAAGCAGCGATTTTGGCAACAGCTACAGGAAAGTCCTAGCTTCACAGAACAGAAAAGTGAGGTTGTGAAGCATATCCTAACAGCAAGATCATGTTATATTTGGGGATGAATTATTACTTAGGTTTGAAAGAGTTGTTATTGCTCAGCAGCATCTGTCTAGTTCATTTTATGTTCAGCTCTGTGCTACTGAAATACAGCTTTTTGGCTTAGTGCATACAAGGCCTGTTGCTGCATGTGTCTGATCTTAAACTAATCCTTCAGCAAAGGGAATGTTTTTGAGAGGGGAAGTCTAATGAGAAAAATATTGTGAAACTAGAGGACATACAAAGAATGTGCTGTGACTGATAGAAAGTCTGGGCTGATTTTTTTCAAATTAGCTTAGCTGTGTTTTATTCAGACTAGCATAACCTCCATCCTTCTTCAAACTTGTTTACTCAGCTGGATGTCCACAGGGTCCGATTTTTCCTCCAATTGCCCTTGCACGCTAATATAATTGCGGTTCATATGAGTAATTGTTCAGCCTACAGCAGTGTTTGCATGTATTTGTTCATCTATAGTACATGGCAGCCTCTTAAAGTGATTTTATAGACTAAAAGCACTGTTGAACACTTTGTTTCATTCAGATTATAAAAAGACAAAACACATCAATAAAAACTTCAGGAGCTCTAGGCATTTAAATACTGCAGTGTTAAAATTACTTCTATGGGCAAATGGGAATAGATCTCTGTTTCCACACATCAAAAAGAAGACACACACTCACACAAGTCAGTTGTATCTAATTTGTAAATACTAAACTAAACAAATTTCATAGCGGAGATCAAACAGTTTTGAAATTATTATGTGGTGAAAAGAGGCCCATTGAAATTTCAGACAAGGGAAACTGAAATTGTTGGCAGCAGGCAAGAACAGCTCTTTCTGGAATACACACAGAACACAGACTTTTATGCTGCTGTGGAAGAATCAGTATGGAAGCGACTTTTACTACTGTTATTATCAGAATCTGGTTCTTGGTTTGAAACAAAAGAGGCATATCCCGTGCCACAAACAGTCATCATGTAGTTTGTACTCTCTTATTCATGAAGTGCCACAATTCAGCTGTTTTAATAATTTCCTTGCAGCAATAGCCACTGAGTATTTTAGAGGAGGCTCAGTATTCTTGCAGTGGATCTTTCTAGGAGTCCAAAACCTTCCCTTTCCTTTTTGTACATATGAGACTACAGCTCAGGTCACACCCAACAGCTTCTATTTTATTCCTCCCTGCTACATTTTTCTGTGGCCACTGGTACTTGTGCCCTTCTTTTTTATGTGTCTAAATCCATTATCTCATTTGAAAGAGACCAAAATGAGTGAAAGCTCCCTGCATCAAAATGTGACATAAGCTCACAGGTACACAAAACAGAAGTTGCTTATTCAGATCCATTTAACTCTCTCAAAAAGTATTCTGAGAATGATTACGAATAATCAAATACATTGTATAAAAAGGTACAAGCCAAAGATTAAAAAACCCACAACATTTTAATTTATTTTTTTGCAATTTGAAAAATGGCAATTTATGTAACTTTTAGTTTATACCTACATCAGAGGTTTCTTCTCTGGTAGGCATTACGGAGAACTGTGAACTCTGTCTTGGCAGAAATATACCAGAAGATGCCTAGGTCTCCTGTGCTTGTACCCCCTGATCAGCACGGTTTAAGAGATTTCATTGTTTTTACCTTATATAACAAGAGCAGAAAGCCATATTAAAAAAAAAAAAAAAAAGAAAGAAAAAGGGAGGTCTGGAAGGGATGGCAGGATGGAAGGAGAACTAGTGCATCAGTAGAGCTAAATACACATAATTATTTAAGCAAGAAATTTAACCAATACCTAGAAGTTTTCTATGTTTTCACCAACACTCAATTGCTCTCTTAAAAACAAACGACAAAACTCAGATAATAGGTACCTCACTAACTATTCAGTGATTTTTCACAGTTCAGTTTTCCAAAATGATGTTTTGGGATTATAGCTTCATCTCGTCACAGTGAAAATAGTGAGTAAACAGAATAATTTATAAAATAATTAGGAAAATCTAGAAACAGCTTTGGAAAATATTAGCAAACTATTTACACAACTTTAAACCAATGTAAATGAAACCCAGAGGAGAAAAAGGAGCATTAATGTTTTTATTTAAAAATAAGATTTACAAAAAATAAAGTACTCAAGAGATCTCAATAGGAATGAAAAAAATAATCTATAACTTACATTGATCTGAAAAGGAAAACCAGAAATATTAAAGCAAGAAAATAAAGACAAAGAAAAGACAGTATTTTCTTTTTTTTTTTTTACTCAGCTGGACACACTCTTGTGCTTCTAGATTTGATTAAAAGAATACCAGAGTTTCCCTGTTTTGACATTATTCAGCCATTCACCTCATACATTACTCATCCAGGCATAACCAGC